>OX421981.1:21992917-22240417 GCA_949128135.1 Parasteatoda lunata | reverse complement strand
GAACAGTTTCACTTACACGTCTCTATTGTTCCAATTCAGAATTAGATTTATATATTATTTGCAATTTCTTCAAAGTATGCGGCTGCAATAACTACTGACTAACACTCCTTTTCTTTTATGCATTTAATCCAGAAAAAAATAATTTAGGACTATTTATAATGTCTGAATATCAGCCCAAACAGTTTTGAATTTAATTTAATGGAATATTGAAAATCATAATGAATACAAAATAAAAGATAATACAGATTATATAAACATGTGTCTCTAAAAATAAAAACTACATGTATTTCTCAAAATATAATTTATATTGAAATAGCTTCTTTAAATTATTTGGTAGCATTCAGGTGATAAACATATTGCTTAGAAAAGACCCTCAAATTAAAGATGATATATGCTGTAAGAAACAATAGAAATATAAATAATACTAAGAATTAAAAACTTCTAATAGTGACTTGAAATAATTTAGTAAGGATGTATTTTAATCCCATTTCCTGAGAAAGACTCTGTAATGTAACTAATGTTTCCTTTTATTTTGATATCTTAATAAACATTTCTAATTATAATCCATATTGCAGTAAAAAACTATGAATTGCAAAGGACTGATGTATTACTTGGAGAAATAATTGGCGAAGGGCAGTTTGGTGATGTGCACAAAGGTACTTTTGTATCTAAAGTAAGTAATAGATTTATAATACTACAGTTTATAAGTCAGGTCAATATTTTATAGTCTATTTAATATTTAGGTTACTTATTTTTGCAAAGCCTCACTATCTCATTATTTTTAAAAGATCTACTTTTAGTTTTATTTTTTAATTGGATTTAATATTTTAAACGTGATAAGAGATAGCCTAAAATGTTTAATCACAATTAACTACATTATCATTATTTGTGCAAATTTGTAAAATAACATTTGGCTGATCAATCTTAAATTTTACTTATATAAAGTATTTCTTATGAAGCAAAATAAAGATTTTTTTATTTAACCAATGACAATTCTAAAAAAAGAACAATACTCAAATAGTGTAGTAATTTTGTGTTATTTTTGCATTTAATGAGATATGTAATAAAGAGAAGATTACATTTTCCTCTAAAGGGTTTTTTTTTGTTTGTTACTATTTATCATTTATGTGCTTATTATGTTTTTCTTATTAGATTAAAATTATCTTTGATTTTGTAACTAAATATTTAGACATAGCTTATGTAGTTTACTTATTACTTTGTCTTTTCTTTAAACATGTTCCTTCATATAAACTTGTGTTCTTTCTCATTTCAATAACAAGCTTAGTTTATCAGCTATTTCCAGTGAAATAAATTTAAACCTGGAAGTAATATATAGCTTAATGGGATAATAATTAAATTTATTTAGGAACTCTATATTTTTAATATACACTTAATTATACACTTAATTTGGAGTTGTACTTTATTATTCAATTCCATTCCGTTATTAAAAGTACCCAAATTGTTTTAATAGGGGAAACATACAAGAATCTAATCAATATTATTAGCTATCTTTATGCAATTTTTAAATTTCTTTTTATGTTAAATATATTAATCAAAAATGTAGTTGATTTTCCACCATTCACTTCTTATTTTTGGATTTTTATATATTCTACTAATTTAAATCTATTAGTTTTAGTAAATTAGTAGATTTAAAGTTAATAGATTAGCTTAAGTAACCTAGTCCATTAGCTTGTTTCTATTAAGAACTGTATAGTAACAGTTTTGAAAGCAAATTTTGCATGCACATGCGTATTTTCTATTACTTGTATATTACATGTTATAGAATTATGTTTCATTATTATATATTTCTATTACATGTATATTTTCTATTGTTTTTAAGGATAGTCTAACCATATTGGTGGCAGTGAAGACTTGTAAAGTTGAAAGTGAGGAATCTATGGGTGAAAAGTTTTTAGAAGAAGCATGTATGATATGATTTCATTAGCTAATCTTGGAAATATTTAATGTTTGTAGTCTTGTTAATTCACAATACATTCCAATATTTTAGATATAATGCAACAATTTGATCATCCGCATATTATTAAGCTTGTTGGGATTTGTTCTGATTCTCCTATTTGGATTGTCATGGAATTAGCTAAGCATGGGGAGGTAATTATTTTAACTTTATGTAATATTTAATGAGCAAAATCACTCTATTTTTCTGTTATATATATATATATATATATATATATATATATATATATATACATATATATATATATATACAGTCGAACCTGTTTATCTCGAATCTCACGGGAAAAGCGAAAAATTCGAAATAAAGAGGTTTCAAGTTATACAGGTACTTGAAAAAATTAATTTTAATTAAGAAATTGTGGAAAAGTGCTTTAATTGTTTTTAGTAGAAAAATATAGACATTTCTTTAAATAATTATACCACATACATCTATTTACATAACAGTTTTTTAGCATACATTAAACACTAAATATAATTTTTTGAAGATTTTATATGTACAACCTTACTTGTTCCGATTATTCTTTTGAGGTTAGAAAGATCGCGAATTCCTCATAGCCATTATTTTCCTGGAATTCAAGAGTAGTTTATAAGAATTCTACAGCTTTTTCTACTTCTTTTGCATTCACTTTTGATTCATCAATATGATTTTCAGTTTCTTCCCCTTCATCTGATATTCCTTTGACATTATCTATGATTTCCGCAACCGCCAATGTTCCGCATGTTGCCAGGCAGTTGTCCACTTGCAAAAATCATCAAAATTAATGTCAACAATTAATCCAGATTTTATTGCATTCCATTCTGGCAAATCTGGTACTGCATTTTCAACGTTAACATTTTCTTCTTTACTGATGCCTTCATCCTCTTATTCATCATCTTCACAGCTATTCTTAAAACCAGCTTTTTAAAACCCTTTTGGATAGTTTTTAGAGACATATTTCTCCAGGCAAAACAGCAATTCTGATAGTGTCTAACTTGTTTCATCAATAACATCTACAAGTTTGCATACCAACTGTTTCCTATAGCTTTCTTATCTATGTTGAAAAGCTTACCCCTGATGGTCACTATTCATTAACCCCTCACTTACTGCCAGAATCATTGTATTCCTTTCTAGTTAAGGAAGTGCAGGGATAGTAATTGAAATTCCAAGAAACACCCCCTACCTGTTCATTCCTACTTCCTGTGGATTCACGGAATTCATTTCTGTCTAGGAGCTCTACTGATAAAGAAAGTTTTGACATTTGTGTTCTATTATTAGAAATTCGAGAAACGGAGGTTTTGAAGGAAAAAAATTTGACATAAACATGGAAAATACATTGATTTTAGACAGTAAATGTAGGGAATTTTAGAAATTTCGAGATAGAGAGGTTTTCGAGATAGAGAGGTTTTCGAGATAAAGAGGTTCGAGATAAACAGGTTCAACTGTATATATATATACATACAGGGTGATTCTGAAAAGATGGGCAAAATTTTAGGAAGTGATAGTACACACCCAAGCAAAAAATTTTTATCAAAGAATGCATGGTTGAAAACAAAACGCAAAATTGCTAGAGGGCGTCAAAGTTTATGTTCTTATATGAGGCAAAAACACACAAAGAACAATGAAGTTAAGTTATAAAAGCAAATTTAATGGCATGTGATTGCAATAAGTGTTCATAACAGTGGCCGGCAGCGGCTATGCACACAGTACAACGACGAAGAAAAGATTGGCAAACATTCTGAAACACACCAGGCATATCACGAACTTTCCCTGCAGTGGCCAAAAGCTTAGCGACAAGTAACGCAGCGCAGTAACTCGCAACAGGAATGGAGCTTTCACGTTTGCATCTAACAACTTCCCAAATGCGCCAGCACCTTTGCGTTTTGTTTTCGACCATGCATTCTTTGATAAAAATTGTTTGCTTGGGTGTGTACTGTCATTTCCTAAAATTTTGCCCATCTTTTTAGAATCACCCTGTGTATATATATATAAATTTGCAAACATATGAATTTTTACCAATTTTGTATTGTATGAAATTGTAAGATTGTTGCTATCTTCAAAAATATCATTGTTGGGTCACCTAGCATATTATATGTAAAAATTAATTATATTTATTTACATTTATAATGAATCATATACATATTATCTATATGACTCATCTATAGAACAATTTCTTGTTTGTATAAGTTATGTGTCTGCTGTAATTTAAAGAAAAAAGGAAAGACACCCAGATACAATAATTTGCTGATAAGTTTAAAGGCTGAGTTTTAAGCTCTGTTAGTTGTTATGAATGTAATTTATTACTTGTGATTGGCTCTTGAAAGTATATGATTTAGAATAAGTTTTATTTTTAATAATTACTACTTAAGGACACTTGTAATTCTATATTTTTTCATTGCAGATGCGAGCTTACCTACAGAACAGCAAAAATCAACTAGATTTAGCTACTCTTATATTGTATGCTTTTCAACTGAGCACTGCTTTGTCATATCTGGAAAGTCGAAAATTTGTGCATAGGTAATGATAATAGAAATAGCAAAGGAGAATATTACTAGCAATTTTATGATTGGAATCCAAAATAAATGATATTAAGTTCCTGTTTTAAGTGCATCTTCTAGTTTAAAGATAAAAATAAATGAATTAATATTTTTTGATCTGGTCACTGTTTAACTTGTACTCTGTCTGCAATTAAAAAAAGTATAACTTTATTCTAAACGTATTTTTGTTTGTCTAGGATTTACCTTAAAATATCTTAGTCATCAAAATAACTAAAATTGAATTTCTGCAGTATTTAACCTGAGCATAAATGAGTAAGAATTTCTTATGTCTTATAGATGAATATATCATAGCTTGTAACATAAAAGCATATTCATAAAAGAGATTTTGTTATACTTTTAAATTAGTCCAATACATATTCTGTAAAATCAAGAATGATAGAATACACAAAATTATTCATATATAGAATTATTCATATTTCACCTTTAAATACTGAACACTCTATTGCTGTTGTATTTGTTTTTCTCATGATTCTTTAACATTATGTATATAATTGAAGTAATTTATATAATTTTTTTCAGGGACATTGCTGCTAGAAATGTTTTAGTTTCTTCACATGATTGTGTTAAGCTAGGAGATTTTGGCTTGTCTCGTTGGGTTGAAGAACAGCACTATTATAAAGCATCCAAGGGAAAATTGCCTATAAAGTGGATGGCTCCTGAATCTATAAATTTTCGCCGTTTTACCACTGCAAGTGATGTATGGATGTTTGGTAAGCTAACTAAAAATAATTGGCTCTTTATTGGTCTTTGTTTCTCAGTGTATTTTTCTATTTAATGTAAATTGTTTACAAACTTTTTAAGTATAACCTTTTCAGTGTGTGACTCATTTTTATTTCACAGATTTTTAAGTTATAAATGATTTAAATTTTTGTTCAGGTGTTTGCATCTGGGAGATTCTTATGTATGGTATAAAGCCATTTCAAGGTGTCAAAAATAATGACGTCATTGGAAAAATTGAAAATGGTGAAAGATTACCATTGCCACCTAAATGCCCACCTCATTTATATAATCTGATGTCTCTTTGCTGGTCATATGAGCCATCTAAAAGACCTAGTTTTAAAGAAATAAAGCGAGTTTTAGGGTAAATATTTGTTCTTGGAATTTTGAAAATATTGACAGTTTTGTTTTGAAAGAAGATGTATTTCTTTGTTTTGATTTTGGTTTGTGTTAGCATATTTTATTAACCTTTTTATCCCTTAATACCCTAAGCCTAGTTTACACTACAATATTTGGCTCTTCAGGCTGATCATTTAAATCTAACGAGCTTTATATTTATTATAAATGCTTGGTCAATCTTAGTTTCATTTCTCCCTCTTTTATCAATTTTTATTGTTAAAATTACTCTAAAGCTTTACTTTGCAAAATTTGAGATAATGATGTGTTTAATATCCAGTATTAGGGACTTAATATTTCTCTTCTCAGCTCTTTTTGTCCCAGAATTACTATTTCATCTTGCTTTAGAAATCTATTAAAATTTTGTCTTGTACCTTGTACATTTTAAAATATGATCTAAGCTTTCAGAAATATGATTTTCAAAATTCTGTTATTAGGAACAATAAAAGATATAACATTAGCAGAATGAAATATATAACATGAATCCCTTATGTATATATGACTGATTCAAAACTTTTCTTCTTTTGTATAATTTTTTTTTCATTTAAGTTTGTAGAAAATTGAAATGTTATATTAAGTATACAAGAAAGTTTTTTGAGTTTATTTAATTTTAAAATTATGTTGCAGTGATATACTAGAAGAAGAAAGAACTCAACTAGAAGAAGTTATGCGGAGAGAAAACAGAAGGATTCAAGCCATGTCATGGGGTAAAATATTTCAACTTGAACATAGTTATCGTACTTAAAAAGATAGCATGCCTTTCCAAATAAACTTAATCACTTGTTTTATAGACTTTAAATAGATGTTAAGGAAAATATGGTTAGAAATCTAAGCAAGTTATTATAATTATTTTATAGAACTAAGTGTTACTTACTCGTCCAACTTGAGATTGAACAATAATTACTTATTGCAAAATACCTTTAAAAATTCTCTTAAATAGGCAAGTACTATTTTAAATTAATTTGAACAAGAAAAATTACTTTTTAATCAACAGGCATACTTGATCCTATGTTTCATATCGCCAACTTGCAACTGATTCAAATCAGGATTTGGATTAACTGCACTGGATTCCATACCTGTAATTGAAAGATTTAGGTTTTTACTAGCCACAAACTTTTACAATTTTTCTTACTTGTTAAAATATTTAATACCTTTTGAAAATCATAGTTACATATTCAAACAAATAACTGCCAAAGTGTTAAAGAATTCCCTATGTGTTTTATATGAACAGAGTATTTATTAATTTATAATCAGTTCTATATTGTTTTTCTTTTATATAGGATCTTCTTGTTCAGATGAACCTCCTCCAAAGGTATTTATAATTTTATGTTTTGTTTTCTCTAATTAAAACAGTTAACAATGTTTGAATGTATTGTAGTACTTCTAAAAAAATAGCTTATGCTGACTTATTTTCTTATTATATAGCATGCTTTTTTTTTAAATAATCCTTAATTAGTTTTTGATTTATAGTTTTGGAATTATAGAGCACTGATATAAAAAAGTTTATTTTCATCATGTAAAAATACAGTGCTAACAACCTTGTAAGATGATTGTATTAATTTTGTCTTTCTCATATTTATTCATTATTGAATGTCATACATTTTGTCCTACCAAAGTTATACTATAAAATTTGTGTACTTTTTTCAAATAACAGTTTTTATTTCACCAACCTAGCTATATGTCAAATAACACTCAAATGATTTATAAAATTCTTTTACAATTCTATAAGAGTAACTTAGTAATCCATGTAGTAGTCTATGAAATGTTTAATAATGTTTGTTAGTCTATTTTGGAATTTCAAGCATAAAACCTTTTGTATTTCTTCTGGGTAAATATATCTGATATTGCATTAAAAATTACTTTTATTGAAGCATAATGTCCAAAATATCTTTTGTCTGGAAATTTATTAGTTTATGAAAAGCCTTAAAGCTTGAAAAAGGCATGCCAGTAAACCTTATATAATGAAAAGTTCTTATGTACTTCTTTTAATTATGTGGCTTGGCTCCTTGTTCCTACAATCATTTTACCAAACAATCATTCGTAAATTACTTATCTGAATATTGTATTAACGTTGACAAGAATATTGTATGTTGACCTGCTTGGTAAACCAGTTTTTTGTAGTTATTAGATAAAAAAAACTGTGTATTGTAAAGTAACCCTAATTTCCTCATTTTCTAAACTGACTGTGGGTTAATAAGAGTTCTTATTTTGTATTTATGCTCTTCTATGTTTAAAAATTCAATCTATTCTTTATTTTTTATCTTGATTAGTAGTAACGTTTACTTTTTTTTTAAAAATTTGCTATTTGCCTCTTTCTAGCCAGCTCGGTTTCCTGTTGAGAGAATTAGTACTTCTAGTTCTCCACCTTTTATGGGAAGCCATTTAGGCCATTTTTCGTTTTATATGCCTCAAGCTACAGATACTCTGTACATGGAGTCCACTGAAACATTGAATCCAAATTATAAATCCTGGAAGCCCGCAGTCCTACCAGCTGGGCATAAACCAGTAAATAAATTTTATATATTTGTTACTATTTTAAAAATACTATTTTTGATAATCAAAGTTTAAGACGACAAATGCATTTTTGATTAACAAACGCATTTTGATGACTTGCATTTTTAATTAATTAAATTACAAAAAAAGTACTATCTAATCATACTCTACTACTATTGATATATACTTTTATTTATATTTATATACTTTTATTTATATTGATATATACTTTTATTATATTTATATTTGAGAAATTTTAACAGTTTTCTTTTACCATGCTTATATATGCTACCATGATGATTTTTATGTATTTTTGTAAAGATTGTATCTATGTAAATATCTATGTGAATTTTGCATTAAGAATGTTGTCTGTATAGCACTTTGGTTTACAAGATAACATGCTCATTTCGTAAGAATCTGCTTAATCAAATTTTTACTTTATGCAGTATGTTTTTACTTAGATTATTATATATTCAAAACATATTGTTTGTATGAAAGAATATCTAACAGAAGAAAAAAATCAAAATTAAGTTAAAAATATTATCAATAAGCATGTATGTATATTATTTTATTCAAAGCTGCATTATTCATAAGTATATTATAGTACTTAAGCTTCACTGTGATAAAATAAATGGTAAAAAAGTATTTTAATCGTTATTTATTATTAAATCATTACTATTGAGACATGCTTTTACTTCATTATTTCTCCTATACGTTTGACATTCTTAGCCTTTTTTATCATTACATTATTTTAATTTTTTTAAAATTGAAACAAATATATTTCTGTGAATTTTTTTTGCTCCTTTGCATAAAAATTTGTATTGATTCAACTGAAAGGAAAGAAAAAAAATGTTCAATCTATTAAGTAAATTGATACTAATGATATAAATTGTATACTGCTAAATAATATTAAATAGAGCTGTAGAATGATGTTTTCATCTATACAGACAAGCAAAGGAAAACTCATTCTTTTACTTGCATCACTAATACAACATTTAGGTATTATTTGCATGTTATGAGGAGTTGTAAAGTAACTTATAAACACATTCAAATTCTTCAGCTATTCTTTTTTTTTATCATGTCATTGTATTTATAGTATGAAAATGGATATTTTTAATTGTTTATTGATAATATTAATTGTTGAAAAAGTCTTAATGAATTACTTTTTAATGGTTTGATTAAATGTACTTTATAATATTAAGTAAATTATATTTTATTTAAGTTTTTAGTAATGTATTAACAGGATCATCGTATAAATGAAACTGGTGAAAAATTAGAAAAAAAAATCATGGAAGTCAAACTTCAGGAACAGCAAAGAGAATCTGAAGAGGACTCCCGATGGCTTGCAGCTAATGAATCACAATTCACTCCTTTACCTGTAAGTTTTTTTAAGGTCACTCATTGTTTTGCAAATAGAAGCTGTTTTGTCCTCATAAATGCTTCTTTATTTAATATTTCTTTTCTTTGTAGTCTTTTAAAATTGTTTCATTAGGCTGCCGTCTTCAGCTTAATAAAAAAGACTAAAAGCCTTTAGGCAAATGCAGATTCCACAATCCTATTTGTTTCCTGCCTTTTATATCTGACTCAGTTATTGACAATGTTTTAGCTTACAAATACTTAGTGTTGTTTTTGTTTGGCTCAGTATCACAGATTTTGACTTTTGAGTTAATAAACTAACTTCTAATAAAACCCTAACTACTCCATAGAGCTACTTAAAAATATAAAATTTGAAGAGACTAAGCAATATGAAATTAAACTTCTATATGACTCTGATGCCAATTTGATAAATTATTGAGCCTGAAATTATTTTCAATGATTTTAGTAACTTGATATCTAAATGTATGCAACTAATATTTTTTTCCAAATGAAAATTTGGTACTTGCAATTGTTGCTTTTTAGGAATAAATTTGCATTTAATCAATAAATGTTTCTGATTTAAATGTTTAAGTAATTGATGACTGAGTTAAATGTTCTTAAAAAGGTTATGCATTTTAATACTATATATATTAGGTATTTCAAACAAACTTATATTTCCCTAGAAACTTTTACAGACAGCATTGTTAAAATTTCATATTTAATTTATATTTTGCTATGTTTTAGTTAATTCAAAGTCCATTGTTTAAGAAATTTCCTTGTTTTAGCTTGAAGTTTTTAGAATAAAAAGATGCAAAATAACTACAAAGGTAGTTAAAGGATTTTAATTATTTTCACTCTTAATTGTATGAGATATTAAAGGTTTGACATATTAGCTTCCTTGTGAAAAAATCTCTTCTTTTGAGTCATTTCAGAGTGGATGAAATTTTTCTTTTTACCCACATTTTTATAATGCAATACAGCTTATATTTATATTCAGAATAGTCATCCCACTTCGAGCATAAACCTTCAAATTGAGTGTGACTTTTTGTTTCTTACCTTGTTTAACTATTAAAAATGCTGATAAACTTTATTTTACTTCAAACTTGAATACAAATCTTGATTAAGTAGAATAAAATTTGTTGCTTCATATTTTTCTTGCATTTACAAATTTTCCTATAAAACTAAACCCTTTTAAAAATAAATTCACTAAATGTAAAATAAAATAAAGTGAAACAAACTTCTAGTTATAACTTGATAATCAGCATTTGATAATTAGATGTTTTTTCTTCTAATTTTTTTATTTAATTAATATTTTATTTTTAAACATGTTTACTGAATGTTTTCTGAACTGCCTATCTGTGTTATATGTTTTTGTGAGAACCATATGCTGTAAACTAGTTTTATTGTTAGTTGCTTTATTTCCACTTTTGAAAAAAATCTTGGAAAACCAGTAATATGTATTTCATACATATTCTTACAAACATTTAATCAAAAAAATTTATTCAGGAGTAATTTATTGTAGTTTCTTTCTTCCATATCAATATAAATTTTTTATCAGTTTAAAGATGTAAACTAGTTACTATCAAATTTTACTTTTATGAATTTAGAGTGTTATCTTGTCAGTGGACTTTTTATTCTGGATACAGCTCAAAATGTGTGCTTAAGAAAATGGACACAGCCTTGCATATTTAAGAAAATAGATTCAATGGATGAGCCTTTTCAATGTTCCACTCAAATTTATCTCTTAACCAAAGAATTTGTCCTTTCTTTTTAAATCATAATCATTACAAGGCAAATGGAGTATGATTAGCAGTGTATATAAGAGATGAAATTTTTCAAGTGATCTCTTTGTATTCTGATTACTAAATAATAGTGGTCTTTATAAATCAAAATTTAATACCACTAAGTCTCAGGTCAACCTTATAAAAACAGCAGTTTTCTTTTATCGATTTTTTGAGAAAGATCACTTTTAAAAAAATTACTGATTAATTTAAGTAAATGGTAAGAATTAAACTGAATCTATTTGTACTCTTTAAAAAAAGAAATCAAATGCCCTATCCATGTTTAAATAGCTATGCCAATTTTCTTAAATGCAGTTTTTAGTTGTGTCCATTTCCTTAAACACACATTTTAACTATGTTCAGAACAAAAAGCTCACAGACAATATCTGATATGCAAGATTTCTTCGATATTCACTTTGATTTTGTTTTAGCATACAAAAAGTCAACCTTCATCTGGCCAGCATTGTAACTCCCAACTGTTTGTGTTCCCAACTGAATCGGGTATTGTTTAAATTCTTTATTGACATTATTAAATGATTTATTTACATTATATTATTTTGAAAATTAACTAAGAGCTATTGTTAATTTTAGTGCAATGTGAATAATTTAATTAAACTATGTTTGAAAAAAATCAAATTTAAGTCATTTATAAATAGAATTGCATTTTTCATTTTTAGATTTTCATCAAAAAAAATTGTGAGACTAAAAAACTTAATAAAGCAATGGAAAAAAAATTTTTTTTTCATAAAAAAAATTACAATTTTATTACATTTATGCTCTATATTACAAATATGAAGCTTTTGAAAGTGTGTTAAAATGTGCAGCATTACACATATTGGTGTTTTAATGTATCATTAAATTTAAAAACATAAGTCTTATCTTTTAGCTTAATCTTGTTTATTTGTTTTAATTTTAACAAATATAATCCTCCCTCAAGAACTGAATAATAAAATTTATGTAATTAAGTATTGTGAAACTATTAGCATGTAAAGTTAGTTGTGCAAACCTTTAATTTGTTTAAGTTAAAATCATGTGTAATAGTATTTCATAGCATGGAAATAATTTTCATTTCATCTCAGCCTTTTTGAATATCTATAATGCTAATTCAGTTAAGTTGAATGGATTCATAAAGACTTTCTATTTCTAAAAACTATCTGCATTAATAGTTTTGATACATTTCTTTCTAGCATACTGCTTTAAAAATATTGATGACAAACTATTTTAGTCTTTGTTTAAAAATTTTTTTGTCTGTTTAACCTGTTTTTTTAGTTTCCTTATTACAAGAGGGATTTTAAAACTAGGAATATATTTATCTTATTTTGTTATTTTAATACTAATTTTGTTATTTCAATACTAATTTTGTTATTTTAATACTAATTTTGTTATTTTAATACTTATTTTTATCATATTAATATAATAAAAGTAATTGATGGCACTTATATTTCAGACCTAACTAGTCTTTCAAATGATCAAAATGGTTTTATGTCAGCAAGTAAAGCTTCTTCAAATGTAAGAAAAGAATTTCACAATATATATATTTCAATATATATATGATATGTTCCACTATATATGATTCTTCAATTTGTAAAGAGATTCATTCCATTTCAACATTTTCAGGCCCCTACTGCTGAGTTAGATCGAACTAATGATTCTGTTTACGAGAATACAACGCATGT
The DNA here is from genome assembly GCA_949128135.1 of Parasteatoda lunata. Classification (NCBI taxonomy): domain Eukaryota; kingdom Metazoa; phylum Arthropoda; class Arachnida; order Araneae; family Theridiidae; genus Parasteatoda; species Parasteatoda lunata. The sequence continues at coordinate 22,227,489 of OX421981.1, read as the reverse complement.
AGTTAGAGCTGTTATGGGATTATCACAAGGTGTACAGCAGGGAAGAATGGAAGAATATCTTAAACTAGTTAAAGTAAGAATTCAAAATTTTTTAAACAAATTTCTTTTATACTCTGTGAACTTGAAAAGAGCATTTGACGTTTTAGGTTGAAAAAAGCTTTTAACAATTTAGAAAGGAAATTGAATATGTTATAACCTGAATAGTTTATTTGTTATACAATTACATGATTTTTTTTTTCAGAATTAAGTTTTTGTCTTATAAAAAGAAGATATAGATTTCCATTTTTAAAGTCTGAAAAAATCACTGTCATTGTTGATTACTATTGAAGGGCAAGATGCACACTGAGAGAGTGAACAGGAAGCAAAAAACTTACAGGTAGTGAATTCCCATAAATTTACATTAAGATGCACACGCTACCTCTCTGCATCCTAATGCAAATGTGTTGGAATTTGCCTCTATATGCCTCTCATTTCTTGTTAGCTCCCTCAGTGTGTGACTAGTTTAAAATACTGTCAGTGAAAACATTGACCTTACTGCCAATCATTTGAAAATTTCTTTTTCCTTACATACATCCTTTATTTATTTTACCTCTTCAGTTATTGAAAATGTTTTCCTCTTAGCTATGAATTATAATTTTTACTAAATCTTCTTGCTATTTGATCATTTTTTAAAATTATTAAGAGGTTACAAATTTAACTAAAAAGGTACCTAGCTTTTGGAACTGATTTCAGTAGTGACAATTGTAGTCCTTAATCGAAAAAGATGTTTTGTTATAATTTTCTTTAAAACAGTCAGTGTGACATAACAGTCAAAAGCCAAGTGTTACTAAATATGACACATAAATGATGCATGTTTCGATGTCTTAAAAATATCCTTTATTCTAATTGGTCTCTTTCTTCTCATAGTTTTTAGCTATAAGACTGTTGTTTTCTTTTTTCAAAATTCAGACTGAATTTAAAATTTTTTTTACGATTTCCTTCAATTAAGCTGTTTACTTTTCGTATATGAAGTTTACTAAAAAACTCTTCTTTTCTATATTAAGTTTTTATGGTTTGAATTTAAATATTAATGATTATTTTTACTTTTCAGCAAGTGGGAGTTCATTTACGTAGCTTGTTAGCCAGTGTTGATGACATAATTGCAAGCTTTCCTTCTTGGTCTCATAAAGAAGTAATTTGATAATTTTTAAAAATTCTTTTAAAAGTGAAGTGTAATTATTATACTACTTTGTTTGCTCAATCCAGTTATCTGATTTATTTAAATACTCATTATTTAATTCGACACTTTAAAATGCTTCTACATTTAGCTATAAAATTTTAAAGTGTGCCCTATGTCCCAAATTAAATATTTTCTCATTCAAACTTTTCATATTAAACAACTTCTCAAAATTCTGTCAACAGCTGAAATCTATTTGTTATAGTAGGAATAGGAAACACAAGTGTTTCCCTAAACGCAAATGGTTTATATCATTTGCATTTTGTGAAAGTTGGAGGTTTTTTAGTGATTTATTTTATGATTGGAAGTTTAACTCTTTTAAGACATTGCAGCTGAATGTGCAGTTGCTAATCCGAAACTTGTCAGAGCGGTTTTAAACAAAAAGTTGAATCTGCATAAAGACACAAAATTTTAGAAATGTCTAAATTATTATAAATTAAACTACAATAATTAAAAATTTAACAATTAAATAAACTATGAGTTAAATAAAAAAATTTAATCATTATCTTTACTAATTTTACTCTTAAGTTTTATAGTTCTTTGATTCATTGTTTATTAGTATAACTTGTTAAACACTCTATTCTTGCTAATAGTAATAGTAATAGTCTTGCTATTAGTAATAATCCATTCTTGCTGAAGTTTTAATATTCTGTAAAAAATTATAGTTGGGTGTAGTACTTCTTAATCAGAATTTAATGCTTTTAATTACAGGTGTGTTTTGCTATTTTGAATTGCTGCTAAAATTGTTTAAAAACTAATTTGTGAATCACTCCAATTCTCCATTTTAAAATTCTGATTATTTACTTGTTAAATAAACTGTAAAAAGATGAGTGTACTAACTCAAGAAATAAGATTTGATTACCACTTCTACAAATAGCAAGTAAGTGAGGGTGTGATACATAATGGTGTAACACAATAATTAATCAAGTTGTTTTCTCCCAATAATAATAAAGAGTCCTAAAAATTTGTGGTAAGAAATCAGAATAGATGAAACACCCTAATTATTTGTTTATAATTTTGGGATGGTTCTCCAGTGTGATTTATCGTTTTAGAATTGACTCTCCCCAATGCAACATATTTTTTGAATAGCAATTATATTTTTTCATTCAATCAACACAATGGCAACATAAACATAGGAGTTTCCGGGAATTGTCAGGGAATTTGACTTTGTAAATTAAAAGAAAAGACAAGGAATAATGCGATATTTAGCCAAAACCTAAAAGTAACCACTTTTTTAAAATTGATGGTTTCAATAAGTAGCCAATGAGGTTCATAAATCTAACATCTATTTTTATTATTTCTCATAAAAAATTATAAGAATTCCTGATTTTTTTTTTTAAAATTAGAATATTCTGTGAAAAATACTCTACTTTACAATTTGTTTTCAAATTTTTTCTTGAATTAAAATCAGATATATTTTTTAAAAAGTTATGCCTTCTGCTTAAGTTAATTTTAGTTCTTAATCAAAAGTAATATGATGACTGACTATGTGGCTGATGGGCCTATTATAAACTAAGTTATTTTGAGTTTTTGTGTAAAATATTGTTTTTATCAATTTATATACTTAGATTTTATTATGTCTATATGTTAAACCTTCATGTTGTGTTAACTATTTGTTTTATTATTTTTTTACAAAATTTAATATGTAGCGAATTTTTTATCAAAAGGTAAGATCCATTGCTTTTTGAATAAGAAAATTTTATATTTTTGATAAAATATTGCCATGTATTGTAAAATTGAATCTGGTTAAAAATTTCCTAAAAAAACTCAAAACAATTTCTAAAATGGTGTGGAAACACTGTTGTAATTTGCTTATTCATTTTTGTAATATTTTAAATAATATAAAATATGTATTTAAATCAAATTTTCACCTTTACAGATACAAATGGCTCACAAAGTATTAAGTAAAGATATGGCATCTTTAATTGAAGCTATGCAACAAGCTCAAAAGTATTCAATGACCACTCTAGATAATGATTACCGTAAAGGCATGCTTTCTGCAGCACATATTCTTGCTATGGATGCAAAACACTTACTGGATGCTGTTGATTCAGTAAGAATACGTTTAAAGTATTCCAAATCTGATTTGTTTGGAGATCATCACTTCACACCGGCTCAGAATGATAAAAACTCTCAGTCATCTCGTAACTCAAGACCTTTGAGTTGTCTAGCATTTCCAAGTTCTAGTGGGTCAACTGCCTCTCATTCTTCTGGCGAAGGAAGCAGATTAAGGCAATCTCGTATTGTTTCTCTTCAATCCACAGATGATTCTGGTCTATCGCTCTCATCTAGAGTATACAATGATGAAAGAAATGACAGTGGTTATGATGTAACATGAAACAAATGCAATTTATAGATTTAAATTGGACTGATTTTTAGTTTAGTATTAACCCATTGTACAGTTTCATTAACCAAATAGCTGTTGATATTCATTTTTTTTTAAAAAAAACTATTTTAAGTTCTTTTTCTCTTTATAAATTCATTTAGTCATTTCATTTTTTGTTTTTGTTTCGATGAAACTTTTTCTCTTTAACATAATTAACACATTTTTTTTTCTTCGTGCAGAATGAATGACATCATCTTAAACTTAAAAGTTTTGTTGATGCATTATTATGAATCATTATTTTATTCCTTAAGTTTTTTTTAATCTAATAAATATGTTTTTTTGTTTTGTTTATACATTAGATTTATTTAATTTCTGATTTAAAACTTGAATTTTTCACTATCTGAGTAGGATATTACAAATGTAATGATTCCTGATCTTAATTCAAATTATATAGATGAATTTTATAGTTTGATAAATAAAGTTTAGTCATCAATGAATAATATTGATATTGTTCTGATACTAAAGTGATATTTTTATTGAACATTTGACAGGCTCAATTCAACATTTAAGAGTGTTCTTGTTTTTTTTAAAAAAAATTCCAGGTTATAATGAAATTAAATTTTCATTGAACATTAACAACATAATTTTAATGTATACCTTTCCATTACATTTTTAACTTAGTCATATGTACAAAATACATCATATGCATTGGAATTATATAACTTAAAAAAACTAATTTTGTCATTTGTACATAACATAAATCAGTTTAATGAGAAATTTTTAATGTTTGTATTTTTACCTAGACTTTGTTTTAACAAATTGAAAGTATCTTTCTGAATAGATTTTTTTTGTCAAAATAAATCATTGTTTCTGTTACACTTTTTAGTTTTATTTCTTAAAGACTAATTTTTTGAAAAGTTTACATAAATTTTTATAAAACCTTTTTTTGTAAGTTATGGTTCTGTATTTAGATCTCTTGAATTTTATTAAATATATAAATCTGTTTTTAACGAATGTGTTCTCTAAATATCTTATTGATTTATAATAAACAGATAAAAAAAGTCATTACAGTGACCTCTCACTTATGCACCACCTCTTTTATGCACCTTTTTTATTTATACAAGGATTTTTGTAGGTTCCAGTACATTAGGTAAGAAAATAATGATAATAATCCTTTGCTTATGCTTCACTCTAAAAATAAATTTTTCAATTATTGGCCAAAATTTTAGGCTAACATTCTAATTTTTTTACTTTTGGTATTTTTTTCTTTTTTTTTTTAAGAAAAAGGTTTTAGATTAAAAATTGCAGCAAATAAGCAATCCTTGTTACAGATAAATATGTGGTTGGATTCTATTGAATAGTTCACTTTTCTTCCACCTGTGACCTTCTCATTTTTGCTGTTTCTAGAAAGACATTCTTTCTACAATTTTGAATAGGGTGTCTTATCTGTTATACCAACAACAATGAAAGCCCATTAATCTTTGAGAAAATAACCCCTCTTCTTGCCCAGAAGTTAGTTTTACTCCCATGCTGTTTCCTAGAAAGAAAAAAAGACACATGGATTTTGCAGTCAGATGAAAATCTTGGAGGTGGTCTGTTCCTTTATTCAGACCATCCTGGAGCATATTATGGCATCAAGCAACCTTCTGTGCAGCATATTATGGCATCAAGTACTTTCCTTAAAAATTACAATTTAATTCTGCTTCTGAAACTCCCTTATCCCATTTATATGAAATGGAAATTTTTTTAATTTTTTTGAAATACGTTGGCAAAAACAAATAAAAACATGTATTAAGGATTATTTTGTAAGAAAACAAATTGTATGTTAATTTTTTTCTTTGTATAATTATAGTAAATACCAAAATAGCATAAATATTAACATTTAATCTTTAGAAACATATTTATTCATATTGTCATTGCAATTTACATTGCGTTTTAGAATTTGTGAGTTTTTCACTTATGCATCTCTTTCACTTATACGCTTTTTACTGTTGGCCTCTTACACCGGTGCATAAGTGAGAGTTCACTGTATTTCTTATAAAGATCGTATTCAATAACCTTGCTCAAATAATGACAATTATATTAAGTCATTAAGAATTCAGCAGAAAAAAATGATTGCAAATTTTTTTCTCTCAATTAGTTTGTGGGTGTGACTGTATATTTGTCAAAGAATATTAATTATAGTAATAACTATTAATGCACAATAAGTTTAATGTCAGAATGATTTATTTTTTATTTTGTGAAAATTAGTCGAATACTTTGCGATTAATAAAGTATTAGGTTTTACTTTATTACTTTTAATTTATGCTGAATTGTTTTACATAGCTTAATATCTTAGTGGGTTGCTTATACTACTGGCCACTCACACATAGAATATTTGTAAAATAAAACATTAAGAAATATGAATAATTTATTTTGGAACATTTATCTTTTTAATTAAGAATAAAAAGAAACTGAGAAAAAATATTTCCCTTAAGAATCTTTCTTAATAAAGTACTTTCTTCCAAATAAATAATCTAACTGTATTTATAAAAATAATTATATTCTTTTAACTGGTGGTGAGATACTTTGCTTCAAAAAATATAAAAAATACTTATAAGACGAAGATTCCAAAAACCTATAAAATTCCTTAAAATTACAAATGTAAACTCACAACAGGGAATGAATTTTAGGTATGTAACTCTTCATTGTCAAAAATTGATACTTTAGGCCTGAAATTTTCTTGGTGAAAATAAAATAAAAAAAATCATGATTATCTTGTTTATCAGGGAAATTGTAAACATCTTAAAGCAAAAAAATAAAAAAAACTATTAGGAACATTGTAAAGGATTGGAGAGTATCGTCGAGTCAACTTTTGTAGACATCTTTGATACTTAACAAACTTTTGATGCATAATTTTGTATTCTGATTTTAAACATATTTTGGACGCTTAGGTACTTATAATATGTGATAGAAATAAATTTGTCTTTACGTATTGTAAATATAAATTTTTATATTTCTTAAAACTTCTCAATTTAGTGCAATGTACTGAACAAATATTTCCTCATATTTACTGTCTAATATATTTTAAAAATTTAGAAGAAACAAAATTATAGTGAACTTAAATTTTCCATTCATGGTGCAGCAGTTTTTTAGTTCCTGATTGTAACCTAATTTTGTTATTAATAACTCAATAGAAATGTAAGAATGTATGTATTATATTTAAACTATAATCCATGGTGTTTATATTATTAGGGTTTAGTTTGCATAGAAAGTCTAAACAAAAATAAGCCTAACATAAAATTTTATAGTTAATTTGCTTTAACATTTAGTTTGTACTAATAAACTATAATATAGCCAAGACTGGCTCTAGCACTTTTGATCCCTATTTAACTGAAGTTTTTTTTAACATAATTCTCTTATTATTATTATTTACTTTTTTGCATGCAGGAAGAAATATCCGTCTTTTTCACTTATTCCCTGTGTAGCAATTTCATTACAGGAAAGGTAATTGATGTATTATTAAAGTTGTTTTTAAATACAAAATGAGGACATCTTTTGTTGAATCATTTTTTCATGCCTTGAAGGCCCTATTTTGTTGAAAACTACGTATAAATATTTTTTAATCGAGGATTTGTATGCTATTAATCTTAAATCAAAAATTTAAATAAAGTAAAAAACAATAGTTTTAAGTGCAGTTTTTTATTTTTTGGAAATAAAAAGCACACAAACTTATAATTTTTAAAATGTTTTGTTTTATAAAAAAAAAGGCCGAAACTTAAGAGCTTAGCTCAAATGATTTAATATAATCTTTCTCAAAAAAAAAACAAACAAAAAAAAAAAGATTTCATATTTGCGTTTTTTTGTGATGCGTAACCTAATAAAAATTTGCATTATTTAAATGCATAGTTTAATGTGCTATACATATTACATTCTTGTTATGAACATGGCCATAATGGTAAGTTCAAAGGCTGAGAGTCTTTTTTTCAAATGATTGTCAGGTGAAGGTAAAGTCAAAGGTTGCTACATGACCTTTGTTAAAATCAAGGTCTGTTACATGACCTTTGGTACCTGGGAAAAAAATCCATAAAAATTTTCTTAAATAGTCATTAAATTATGTATAATTAAAAATTCCTCAAGAAAAAAATTTTAATATTTATTTATTGGAGTCCTCGTGAGTCATTGTTAACAAGGCATTGGTTTAAATGTAGCCATTGGGCCATTAATATATCTATTCTTTTTTAGCAATGGAACTGAGCTAAATAGTATTTTTTTCTAAGTTTATTTATTTTTTTGTTTGAAAGTAGGTTGACATGAATAAGTTCAAATTCAAGCCTTTGTCTCATCTCTATTAGATCTTATCTATCTTAGGATCTTATTATGTCTTAGTGGAAATGTTTGACAGCCTTGATGTATAAAATGACAATAAGCACATAGAATTTTGTACAATAAGCACATAGATTAAGAAACATTAAAGATAATTATTTTGACATTGATTGGAAATTTTGAAATTGTTTTACATTTTTAATTATGTAAATATTAAAAAAAACATGTGTTACACTTGAATTATTGACATATATATTTAAAATTGAGGAAACATAACTCAAAAACTTCAACCGGCAAATTCGAATTTTACATTATTGTAAATATTATAAGACTCAAAATCATTTTAATACCTTTTCATAAGATGTTATAGAATGATTGAGGATGCAATTTGAGCTAGAATTTTATATATATATATATATTCTTTTCAAAGAAATATTAATGTGTAAAGTTGCTTTCTTTCTAAAGAGCTTCAATAATTACATGATCTTTTAAATGCCAAAGATTAAAAGTGTGTTCATGTTAATGAAGTATTATGAAGATAAAGTGTTTTTAATATTTTAAAGGAAAAAAAATTATTTTAATATTTTTATCTAAAAACTGAAAATAATTTGTAATGGAATTTTATTAAATTACATAGTTTTTTATTATAGATTAAGAATATGAATGTTATTTATTCTGTATATTATTAGAAATTAAAATGTATATAAAATATTTTATTCTCATAGTACTTTTATGCCAAACAAATTTTAAAGCAGTTATTTTGTAATGTGGTAATAGACTTTATAAGAGCTCTATAGATAGTTTTTTTTTTTTAAAAAAGGGGGTTTGCTTAACTTGACTGGTGTATTGGAAAAAAAAAATTCTTGACCTTTTTACAAACTTTGTAATAGCATTTATTTTTTACTTTTCCTAAACATTACATGAAAGATATGATGGTTATGCCTCATTTCATACATTCAAATTAAAATCTGTACCTTTTTTACTGATTAACAATAATAGTTTAGCTTTTTCTTAAATTTTTTAGCCTTTAAAAATTATTATTTTATACTATATATTTATAGTAGTATTTTATTCATGCTACGTTGAAGTTAGTTTGAAAACATAAAATTTTTTCTAGTTACAAATCAGCATTCAATACTCTTTTTTTAATTATTGTTATAAAATAATAATTGTTTTAGTTTACTTAAAGTAATTCTCTAGAAATTCACATCTGTGAATTAGTATAATTTTTTTACTTGCTAAGTATTCACATTCAATGTGCATTGTTTTTGTTCACATAATTTAATAAAACATGTTTCGTTCTCTTTTAAAGACTTTATAATAAAATTTTCTCCAAGTAGCTTATGAACTTGTTGGCACTTGTTTTTGCCATACTTAGTGTTTTATTGTATTCTGTAAATTAAAACTCAAATTGTGTAATTATTAAACTCAATGTATTTTTACATCTGAAATTTCAGTTACAATGGGAGATATCTTTGCTGTGATAATTGTTGTGTGGGTAAATTTTCCTTCTTAATGCCTGCTGAATATTTGTTGTATCCATTCAAAATGTTATCAAATTCTAGTCTGATCGTGTTTCCTTTTGCAAATGCTAGTAGTATATATATATTTGACAAGAATGCAATGGTTTGTACAATGTTTCTTAGTGTTTTTTTTAATTTAAATTTTTGTAAAAATTTATTACAAAAAAGCCTTTTACCATTTGAAATGGACATTAATGTATTTGCAATAGCTCTAAAATTTAATAAATATTTATTATTTAAATTGTTAGAATATCCTAGTGTTTCCTTGTGTTCTTTGTTTTTTTGTTTTTTTTCAGGCAACTTTGAAACTTTATAAAGAAAAAGTCTAAACTCTAGATTCTCTATTGAAAATAATATTTTGGAACAAATTTTCCTTTCAATCAAATTACAAATTATCATATATCTTTGATTTGCAAAGGTCTCTTGCATCATGCAAATGTTATTGAGAGTAACTTGCAAACATCAGATTAAAGAGGGGTATAAATATTTGGTTAGCATACATAGTTTCCAAGTTTATGTAAAGAAATTAACTGAAGAAAAAATTTCAATTAAGTAAACAAGTTATAAAAGAATATCCTAAGGTTAATTAAAAATCATTACTTTTAATGTTAACTTTTTTGCAATTTGAGAAATATAGAGATCAAAAGTGCTGTTTTTGTTCTTATAAATAGTCTTTTCCAACACAGTGTTTATTAAAAAATGTAAATGGAGATTTTTTTAAAAAAAAATAGTAATATTTCCTTTAAAGGACGTCTCCAAATAAGGGACACCCTTTATCTAAGTTTTCAATTCTGCTGATTCTTATCTTCTTATATAGCCTTAGCTTGTTGAGTTCTTAAAAGACACTAAAAACGAAAGAAGAGTTAGAAAAAGAAAAATATTAGTTAGAAAAATATTTGGACAGCATACATAGTTTCCAAATTGGTGTAAAGAATCAAAATAAAAGAATATCCAGAGATAAATTAAAAATCAGTGCATATGTTAACTATTTTTGCAATTTAAGAAATATAGATATCAAAAGTATTGTCTTTGTTCTTATTAATAGACTTCTTCAACATAGTGTTTATTAAAAAATATACAAGTTTTTTTTTTAAAAATTAGTAATATTCCCTTTAAAGGACATCTCCAAATAAGGGACACCTTTTATTTTATTACTGGCCCTGATTCCTATATCTAGCCATAATTTGTTTAGTTTTTAAAGGACTTTATTTAAAAGACACTGAAAAAGAAAGAAGAGTTGGAAAAATATAAAATTAATTTTGAAATACTTTTGTTTATGCTTATTCTACTCTATTCAGGATTTTTGTTTCAGGGGTGAAAAGAACAATACTTTAGAGAAAATAGCACCCTATGATGCAATCTAAAGAAATTTCACATTAAAAGAATTTTGTTTGGAGGTGGTGGAAGTAGGGAGAAGATGTACAAAAACCAAGAACTGTTTCAGTGATATTTGAGGAGCAAATGGGCTATTTGTAGAACAGCCTGGCAGTAAAACCAGTCATTTCAAGATTGCTTTTTGATACCAGCCAGATTGCTTTTATTGCCAGATTGCTTTTTTGAATACTAAGGTATAATCGTTATTTTCTCTAGAAAGAAACAGTCAGATATATGCATTAACTGTTGATGAAATTTATCAGATAAGAGTTTTTACTTTTACCTAAAACAAGACACATATGAAATAGTTTTATTAACAGATTTTTTAATCTTTTCCAGGGTACCAGCTGTCTTGGAAGAGTGATCAATGAGTATAAGAGGTCAGGTGACTGAACCATCCAGTGATAATATGGATTGTAATTTAAAAGAGCATATCAATGTGGATAGAGTGAAAGTTGCTCTTTTGGGAGAACTGTCAATTTGTATGAATTGTTGTTTCATGCACATGTGTAATTTTAATTAGTTATTTTTCATTGCTCTAAAGAAAAAGAGATTAACATTAAAGAAATTTGATTCAATTAATGTAACAGAAATTGATAAGTTCAATTTGAAAGATTTAAGCCAGAGATTTGTAATCAGTAGGAGTCAAGTACTTAACTTCCTAAAGAATAGATAAGAAATAAAAGAAACTAAAAAATTACTAATTCATATAAACATTAAAAATCAGCAAAATGTAAAAAAATCATTTGAAATTGATACAGAAGTGTTCCATTTGTTTTGTTCTATAAGAGTAAAAAATATATCTGTATGGCTCAATATCTTGTATTATTACAAGAAATGTTAAAAGAAGTTTTAGAAAGTGTAGAGCTACAGATCTATAAACATCAAATGGTTGGTAAGATAAACTTAAACAGATGAATGAACTTAGGTCTTTGAAGACTATTTCTGAAGTAAAAATGAAAATGCATGAAACAAGTAGAAGATGGTTAAAAAATGTTAAATGAAATGCTTCTGAATGAAATGAAATGTGTGATTCTGATTTTCCAATTTTTATGTACTCTCTGAATTAGGGACACCTCTATTTAAAAAATAAAGCATCTAATCTGGTCTCTTATTAGAAGGTAATTCTGCAATATTTGTCTTTTAGTTGTTCTTTTAAATAAGAACCAGTTTAACTTCAATATTCCTTGTGCATTCGGTATAAAAAAATTCTTTCTAGAAATATATTGCTAATACAATTCTAAGGTCCTAGACTCTCATTTTTTCAACAAAATTTTGCTATCTGAAATTTTTTTTAACCAAGAAATACTTCCTTAAATATCATTTCTTAAACACTTCTGGATTTAAATTAGGAAACATTTCTTGTAACTATATATACTAAGAAAGGGAACCAAAAGCTAGAAAAAAATATTAACATCTTAGAAAGCAAATTATTCAGGTAACATTATAAGACATGAGCCAGTCATTACACAAAATAACTCCCACTTTTTGAAACTTCTTACATTTAAATGGGAAGCTATTAGTTGACCTAGTTATTTATAAGTTTGTTATCTCAGCAAACTTAGTTTGATTTATTAAAAAAGTGGTTTAATACTAATTTAAAATACTTTAAAAGTGACTAATTTGTGCAGTGAATGATACATATGTATGTGGTCTATTGGATGAAGGAGAAAATTTAGAATTCTCCTCAGCTCTGTCTGTAATTTTAAAAACTAATGTTATCATGCACTGTAGTAGGGAGAAGATGTACAAACCAAAAACTGCTTCCGTGATATTTGAGGAGCAGATGGGCTATTTGTAGAAACAAACTGGCAGTAAAACCAATCATTTCCAGATTGTTTTCAAGAGGAATATCTTTGAATACTAAGGCATAATAGTTATTTTCTCTAGAAAGAAACAGTCATATATATGCATTAACTGTTGATAAATCTTATCAGATAAGGGTTTTTACTTTTACCTAAAACAAGATACATATGAAATAGTTTTATTAACAGGTTTTTTAATCTTTTCCAGGATACCAGCTGTCTTGGAAGAGTGATCAATGAGTATAAGAGGTCAGGTGAGTGAACCATCCAGTTATAATATGGATTGTTATTTAGAAGAGCATATCAATGTGGATAGAGTGAAAGTTGTTCTTTTGGGAGAACTGTGAAATTGTATGAATTGTTGTTTCATGCACATGTGTAATTTTAATTAGTTATTTTTCATTGCTCTAAAGAAAAAGAGATTAACATTAAAAAAATTTGATCCAATTAATATAACAGAAATTGATAAGATCAATTTGAAAGATTTAAAACAGAGATTTATAATCAGTAGGAATCAAGTAATTAATTTCCTAAAGGATTGACAAGAAATAAAAGAAACTAAAAAATCACTAATTCATATAAATATTTTAAAACAGCAAAAATTTAAAAAAATTATTTGAAATTGACACAGAAAAGTTCCATTGTTTTGTTCTATAAGAGTGAAAAATATATATCTGTATGGCTCAATATCTTGTATTATTACAAGAAATGTTAAAAGAAATTTTAGAAAATTTAGAGCTACAGAACTTTAAACATCAAATGGTTGGTAAGATAAACTTAAACAGATGAATCAAATTAAGTACTTTGAAGACTATTTCTAAAGTAAAAATCAAAATGCATGAAACAAGTAGAAGATGGATAAAAAATGTTAAATGAAATGTGTGATTCTGATTTTCTAATTTTTATGTACTCTCTAAATTAGGGAAATCTCTATTTAAAGAATAAAGCATCTAATCTGGTCTCTTATTAGAATGTAATACTGCAATATTTGTTTTTTAGTTGTTCTTTTAACTAAGATACAGTTTAACTTCAATATTCCTTGTGCATTTGGTTAAAAAAATTCTTTCTAGAATTATATTGCTAATACAATTCTAAGATCCTAGACCCTCATTTTTTCAACAAAATTTTGCTATCTAAATATTTTTTTTAACCAAGAAATACTTTCTTAAATCTCATTTCTTAAACACTTCTGGATTTAAATTAGGAAACATTTCTTGTAACTATATATACTAAGAAAGGGAACCAAAAGCTAGAAAAAAATATTAACATCTTTCAAAGGAAACTATTCAGGCATCATTATAAGATATGAACCAGTCATTACACAGAATAACTCCCACTTTTTGAAACTTCTTACATTTAAGTGGGAAACTATTTAGTTGACCTAGTTACTTAGTTTGTTATCTTAGCAAACTTAGTTTGATTTATTAAAAAAGTGGTTTAATACCAATTTAAAATACTTTAAAAGTGACTAATTTGTGCAGTGAATGATACATATGTATGTGGTCTGCCATGTGGTTGTATTTGGAAGTTCTATGCCTATCTTATCAGATGACTCTTGCAATTAAAACTATAAAGTAACCTTAATATTGTGTGTTGAAAGTCTAGCTATGTGCCAGGAGTGAGGAAAATTAAGTTTTATTTTGTCTTTGCTGTATATTCTCTATTGATGATGAGAAAGTTTGGAATTCCTCCCAGCTCTGTCTGTAATTTTAAAAACTAATGGTATCATGCCAAGCATTACTAACTCAGGAAACTGAAGTAAATAAAATCTGAAAAACAGATTTAAAATGTAGACATAAAATGTTTAAAAATGTGCATTACTTAATGTACCTCTAGGGAGAACATTTTAAAAAAGTTAAAATTTTTGCTTTAAAGTTAAGCATTGTATGGTTTGAAAATTCTTAAAGAAATAATGAATCTTTTTTTCTGAAAATATGCGGGTGTTGTTACCAGAGAAGTTTTGTAAAAAAGTAAGTGTATGTTGTAAAAAACTTCTGATTTTGTTACTGTGTGGATGATTCAGAATGTACTAGCTAGGGTCCTAGCTAGCTAAAAGGACTAGCTTGAGAAATTTAATGGGAAACTAACTTCCTGATAGAAAGAAAGATAAAAAATTAAATGTTGCTATCTTGACAGGTGAGATATTGCATTCTATATATATCTTTTGAAGCTGAATATTGTGAGACGGATTCCAAGTCGATAAGACTGATGATTAAGAAGTTGTGAAAGCCTGATATGTAAATATAAGTCTATCATTTATTATACTCTTTATATGCAAAACCTTTATAACTTTCTAAACCAACAGTTTATTTAAATTTGGCTCCATTTTGTTTAGTGTTAAATGTGCCTAAGACCTCATTTCTCTAGATAGCAATGTTAGACACAACCAAGTATAAGTTAAAAAGGGGTGAAAGGAAGCATTAAACAAATATCACAAAATATGGAAACAGTGCAGTTTATTCACTAAGTAACATAAATTATTCGAATTATTAAAAATTTGAAAAGACAATACATGATGGGTGGAACCACTCAACTCATTTGATTCCAATGCAAATATTTGCCTCCATCTTTGTATCAAGGAGAAATGAGAGAGCCATCTAAATATTGTTTTGATCTTTAAGACAGCAAAGTTAACTGGTAATCAACTTTAAATTGATTCAAAATCAAAATTACCATCATTCCACAAGGTAGGGAGTAGCATTTTATCCTTACACCATTGGGTATAGAATTCTGCTAAGCGCCATCTATTAGCCGTTTTGATCTCAAAAATGTGGCGAAGTTAATAGACTTTACAGTATAGAGTTAATTCTTGATTTAGTAAATTTGGTATTCAGATGGTTCGTGTAAAATGCCAGTTTGAAAAAAAAGTATTCTTGTAACGTACTATGTTATGTATATGCATGAATTTATACAAAAAAGGATCTTTTTGCGTTGTGGGCGGGGCTAGTGAACTTTTAATGTAGTGTTATGAGGAACGATAAACAGTAAATCATATTTTTTAGTAGATGACAGTTCAAAATTCAATTCTATGCATTTTAATTTCATGCAGAACAACACTCTTTTCAGAAGTCATTCGCGTTTGGTTAATGAGATTTCGCTGTGATTTATACTAAAGTGACGTTTTGGTATTTACATATAATCTCAAAATAAAACGTTTTAAATATATAGCGGTAGCTACTTTTATCTTAATATTTAATTTTTCATGCATTATATGATTAGATTTCCTTCTTGAGTTTTCCCTTTATTTTTTTATGTACAGTGCGCAAAATAAAACGGACCACCCTGAGTAACTTATGATCTAATGATCGAATCTTCACGTTCTATGACTCAATCTTATGACTAATCAATATCTGTATGGCTCAATATCTTGTATTATTACGAGAAATGTTAAAAGAAGTTTTAGAAAGTGTAGAGCTACAGAACTATAAACATCAAATGGTTGGTAAGACAAACTTAAACAGATGAATCAACTTAGGTCTTTGAAGACTATTTCTAAAGTAAAAATGAAAATGCATGAAACAAGTAGAAGATGGTTAAAAAATGTTAAATGAAATTCTTCTGAATGAAATGAAATGTGTGATTCTGATTTTCTAATTTTTATGTACTCTCTGAATTAGGGAAACCTCTATTTAAAGAATAAAGCATCTAATCTGGTCTCTTATTAGAAGATAATACTGCAATATTTGTTTTTTAGTTGTTCTTTTAACTAAGATACAGTTTAACTTCAATATTCCTTGTGCATTTGGTTAAAAAAATTCTTTCTAGAATTATATTGCTAATACAATTCTAAGGTCCTAGACCCTCATTTTTTCAACAAAATTTTGTTATCTGAAATTTTTTTAAACCAAGGAATACTTTCTTAAATATCATTTCTTAAACACTTCTGGATTTAAATTAGGAAACATTTCTTGTAACTATATATACTAAGAAAGGGAAACAAAAGCTAGAAAAAAATATTAACATCTTAGAAAGCAAATTATTCAGGTAACATTATAGGATATGAACCAGTCATTACACAGAATAACTCCCACTTTTTGAAACTTCTTACATTTAAGTGGGAAACTATTTAGTTGACCTAGTTACTTATAAGTTTGTTATCTTAGCAAACTTAGTTTGATTTATTAAAAAAGTGGTTTAATACTAATTTAAAATACTTTAAAAGTGACTAATTTGTGCAATGAATGATACATATGTATGTGGTCTGCCATGTGGTTGTCTTTGGAAGTTCTATGCCTATCTTATAAGATGATACTTGCAATTAAGACTATAAAGTAACCTTAATATTGTGTGTTGAAAGTCTAGCTATGTGCCAGGAGTGAGGTAAATAAGTTTTATTCTGTCTTCACTGTATATTAGCTAACAATAGAAAAATTACTATTCTCTATTGGATGAAGGAGAAAATTTAGAATTCCCCTCAGCTCTGTCTGTAATTTTAAAAACTAATGGTATCATGCACTGTAGTAGGGAGAAGATGTACAAACCAAACACTGCTTCAGTGATATTTGAGGAGCAGATGGGCTATTTGTAGAAACAGATTGGCAGTAAAACCAATCATTTCCAGATTGTTTTCAAGAGGAATATCTTTGAATACTAAGGCATAATAGTTATTTTCTCTAGAAAGAAACAGTCATATATATGTATTAACTGTTGATAAATCTTATTAGATAAGGGTTTTTACTTTTACCTAAAACAAGATACATATGAAATAGTTTTATTAACAGATTTTTTAATCTTTTCCAGAATACCAACTGTCTTGGAAGAGTGATCAATGAGTATAAAAGGTTGGTGACTGAACCATCCATTGATAATAATGATTGTTATTTAGAAGAGCATATCAATGTGGATAGAGTGAAAGTTGCTCTTTTGGGAGAACTGTGAATTGCTCTAAAGAAAAAGAGATTAACATTAAAAAAATTTGATCCAATTAATATAACAGAAATTGATAAGATCAATTTGAAAGATTTAAAACAGAGATTTGTAATCAGTAGGAATCAAGTAATTAACTTCCTAAAGGATTGACAAGATGTAAAAGAAACTAAAAAATCACTAATTCATATAAATATTTTAAACAGCAAAATTTAAAAAAAAAATTTTGATATTGACACAGAAGTGTGACATTGTTTTGTTCTATAAGAGTAAAAAATATATATCTGTATGGCTCAATATCTTGTATTATGACAAGAAATGTTAAAAGAAATTTTAGAAAGTTTAGAGCTACAGAACTTTAAACATCAAATGGTTGGTAAGATAAACTTAAACAGATGAATCAAATTAAGTACTTTGAAGACTATTTTTAAAGTAAAAATCAAAATACATGAAACAAGTAGAAGATGGATAAAAAATGTTAAATGAAATGTGTGATTCTGATTTTCTAATTTTTATGTACTCTCTGAATTAGGGAAACCTCTATTTAAAGAATAAAGCATCTAATCTGGTCTCTTATTAGAAGATAATACTGCAATATTTGTTTTTTAGTTGTTCTTTTAACTAAGATACAGTACTTCAATATTCCTTGTGCATTTGGTTAAAAAATTCTTTCTAGAATTGTATTGTCAATGCAATTCTAAGGTCCTAGACCCTCATTTTTTCAACAACATTTTGCTATCTGAAATTTTTTTTAACCAAGAAATACTTCCTTAAATATTATTTCTTAAACACTTCTGGATTTAAATTAGGAAACATTTATTGTAACTATATATACTAAGAAAGGGAAACAAAAGCTAGAAAAAATATTAACATCTTAGAAAGCAAATTATTCAGGTAACATTATAGGATATGAACCAGTCATTACACAGAATAACTCCCACTTTTTGAAACTTCTTACATTTAAATGGGAAGCTATTTAGTTGACCTAGTTATTTATAAGTTATTTATCTCAGCAAACTTGTTTGATTTATTAAAAAAGTGGTTTAATACTAATTTAAAATACTTTAAAAGTGACTAATTTGTGCAGTGAATGATACATATGTATGTGGTCTGCCATGTGGTTGTATTTGGAAGTTCTATGCCTATCTTCTAAGATGATACTTGCAATTAAGACTATAAAGTAACCTTAATATTGTGTGTTGAAAGTCTAGCTATATACCAGGAGTGAGGTAAATGAGTTTTATTCTGTCTTCACTGTATATTAGCTACCAATAGAAAAATTACTGATCTCTATTGGATGAAGGAGAAAATTTAGAATTCCCCTCAGCTCTGTCTGTAATTTTAAAAACTAACGGTATCATGCACTGTAGTAGGGAGAAGATGTACAAACCAAAAACTGCTTCAGTGATATTTGAGGAGCAGATGGGCTATTTGTAGAAACAGACTGGCAGTAAAACCAATCATTTCCAGATTGTTTTCAAGAGGAATATCTTTGAATACTAAGGCATAATAGTTATTTTCTCTAGAAAGAAACAGTCATATATATGTATTAACTGTTGATAAATGTTATTAGATAAGGGTTTTTACTTTTACCTAAAACAAGATACATATGAAATAGTTTTATTAACAGATTTTTTAATCTTTTCCAGGATACCAGCTGTCTTGGAAGAGTGATCAATGAGTATATAAGGTCAGGTGACTGAACCATCCATTGATAATATGGATTGTTATTTAGAAGAGCATATCAATGTGGATAGAGTGAAAGTTGCTCTTTTGGGAGAACTGTCCATTTGTATGAATTGTTGTTTCATGCACATGTGTAATTTTAATTAGTTATTTTTCATTGCTCTACAGAAAAAGAGATTAACATTAAAAATTTTTTATCCAATTAATATAACAGAAAAATATAAGATCAATTTGAAAGATTTAAGCCAGAGATTTGTAATCAGTAGGAGTCAAGTACTTAACTTCCTAAAGGATAGATAAGAAATAAAAGAAACTAAAAAATTACTAATTCATGTAAACATTTAAAATCAGCAAAATTTAAAAAATTCATTTGAAATTGATACAGAAGTGTTCCATTTGTTTTGTTCTATAAGAGTAAAAAATATATCTGTATGGCTCAATATCTTGTATTATTACAAGAAATGTTAAAAGAAGTTTTAGAAAGTGTAGAGCTACAGAACTATGAACATTAAATGGTTGGTAAGATAAACTTAAACAGATGAATCAACTTAGGTCTTTGAAGACTATTTCTAAAGTAAAAATCAAAATGCATGAAACAAGTTGAAGATGGATAAAAAATGTTAAATGAAATGTGTGATTCTGATTTTCTAATTTTTATGTACTCTCTAAATTAGGGAAATCTCTATTTAAAGAATAAAGCATCTAATCTGGTCTCTTATTAGAAGGTAATACTGCAATATTTGTTTTTTAGTTGTTCTTTTAACTGAGATACAGTTTAACTTCAATATTCCTTGTGCATTTGGTTAAAAAAATTCTTTCTAGAATTATATTGCTAATACAATTCTAAGGTCCTAGACCCTCATTTTTTTCAACAAAATTTTGCTATCTAAATATTTTTTTTAACCAAGAAATACTTTCTTAAATCTCATTTCTTAAACACTTCTGGATTTAAATTAGGAAACATTTATTGTAACTATATATACTAAGAAAGGGAAACAAAAGCTAGAAAAAATATTAACATCTTAGAAAGCAAATTATTCAGGTAACATTATAGGATATGAACCAGTCATTACACAGAATAACTCCCACTTTTTGAAACTTCTTACATTTAAGTGGGAAACTATTTAGTTGACCTAGTTACTTAGTTTGTTATCTTAGCAAACTTAGTTTGATTTATTAAAAAAGTGGTTTAATACCAATTTAAAATACTTTAAAAGTGACTAATTTGTGCAGTGAATGATACATATGTATGTGGTCTGCCATGTGGTTGTATTTGGAAGTTCTATGCCTATCTTATCAGACGACTCTTGCAATTAAAACTATAAAGTAACCTTAATATTGTGTGTTGAAAGTCTAGCTATGTGCCAGGAGTGAGGAAAATTAAGTTTTAATTTGTCTTTGCTGTATATTCTCTATTGATGATGAGAAAGTTTGGAATTCCTCCCAGCTCTGTCTGTAATTTTAAAAACTAATGGTATCATGCCAAGCATTACTAACTCAGGAAACTGAAGTAAATAAAATCTGGAAAACAGATTTAAAATGTAGACATAAAATGTTTAAAAATGTGCATTACTTAATGTACCTCTAGGGAGAACATTTTAAAAAAGTTCAAATTTTTGCTTTAAAGTTAAGCATTGTATGGTTTGAAAATTCTTAGAGAAATAATGAATCTTTTTTCCTGAAAATATGCGGGTGTTGTTACCAGAGAAGTTTTGTAAAAAAGTAAGTGTATGTTGTAAAAAACTTCTGATTTTGTTACGGTGTGGAATGTACTCTGTCACAATGTACTAGCTAGGGTCCTAGCTAGCTAAAATGACTAGTTTGAGAAATTTAATGGGAAACTAACTTCCTGATAGAAAGAAAGATAAAAAATTAAATGTTGCTATCTTGACAGGTGAGATATTGCATTCTATATATATTTTTTGAAGCTGAATATTGTGAGACGGATTCCAAGTCGATAAGACTGATAATTAAGAAGTTGTGAAAATCTGATATGTAAATATAAGTCTATCATTTATTATACTCTTTATATGCAAAACCTTTATAACTTTCTAAACCAACAGTATATTTAAATTTGGCTTCATTTTATTTAGTGTTAAATGTGCCTAAGACCTCATTTGTCTAGATAGCAATGCTAGACACAACCAAGTATAAGTTAAAAAGGGGTGAAAGAAGCATTAAACAAATACCACAAAATATGGAAACAGTGCAGTTTATTCACTAAGTAACATAAATTATTCGAATTATTAAAAATTCGAAAAGACAATACATGATGGGTGGAACCACTCAACTCATTTGATTCCAATGCAAATATTTGCCTCCATCTTTGTATCAAGGAGAAATGAGAGAGCCATCTAAATATTGTTTTGATCTTTAAGACAGCAAAGTTAACTGTTAATCAACTTTAAATTGATTCAAAATCAAAATTACCATCATTCCACAAGGTAGGGAGTAACATTTTATCCTTACACCATTGGGTATAGAATTCTGCTAAGCGCCATCTATTAGCCGTTTTGATCTCAAAAATGTGGCGAAGTTAATAGACTTTACAGTATAGAGTTAACTCTTGATTTAGTAAATTTGGTATTCAGATGGTTCGTGTAAAATGCCAGTTTGAAAAAAAAGCATTCTTGTAACGTACTATGTTATGTATATGCATGAATTTATACACAAAAAGGATCTTTTTGCTTTGTGGGCGGGGCTAGTGAACTGTTAATGTAGTGTTATGAGGAACGATAAACAGTACAATCATATTTTTTAGTAGATGACATTTCAAAATTCAATTCTATGCATTTTAATTTCACGCAGAACAACACTCTTTTCAGAAGTCATTCGCGTTTGGTTAATGAGATTTCGCTGTGATTTATACTAAAGTGACTTTCTGGTATTTACATATAATCTCAAAATAAAACGTTTTAAATATATAGTGGTAGCTACTTTCATCTTAATATTTAATTTTTTACGCATTATATGATTAGATTTCCTTCTTGCGTTTTCCCTTTATTTTTTTATGTACAGTGCGCAAAATAAAACGGACCACCCTGAGTAACTTATGATCTAATGATCGAATCTTCACGTTCTATGACTCAATCTTAATGTAAAATGGGTTCTCCAAAATATGCTAACTGATTATTGCAGACCATATTTTAAGTTACCAAACAAAGCACAAAAATGTACTTTCTCTGAGTAAACGTACCTTTTTTCAACTCATTTGTATTTCTGACTCTCAAAATATAGGGGGAAGGCGCAATAGGTGAAGTAATGTTCCCATAGTTTGTTCTGGAGAGCGATCCAAAGTTTGGGACCCCTAATGTTAGTTTTACTTTTGGCATATTTCGCCATATATCGAGAACTTTTTAAGTGGATCGAAAAATTTTAGCTCACAAATATAGAATTCGTTTATCCAAAGATAATTCCATGCAAAAAAATAATTTTAAGCAAATATTTATTATTTTTCATTATTTTATTTAATAATGGTCGAAAATTTTTTTAATTGTAAAGTATACATTTTCCTACATCATATTAAAGAACGCAATTGTACATGGCAAAATATAGAATATGAGCGATATCGGTGGAAAAGTTCTTGAGAAATCAAATTTTTTAAAAAAAGTCGCATGTTTAAGATTTGATTTCTCAGGAGCTATTCAGCTGATTTTACAAAAAAATTTGCATTTCGTCATGTAAAATAACACTTACAATTAAAATATTTTCCAATCATTTTTAAATAAAATAATGAAAAATAATTAAGGGGTTCAAACTGATCCGATCAGTAGCTCAAAAATTATTCAGGGAGGTTTTTTTTTGTGCACATTGCAATTAAAGACTCCCATTTATTTCATATTAAAACGACTTCAATGTAAATAAATTTTGTATGGCTAATTTTTTTACAAGTTAAGACATTAAAATAAAAACCTGAATTTATGATTTTTTTATTTATATGAAACACAAATTAGTGCCTAATTTTAATAAAAACTACTTGAAATTATAGACGTCTATTTATGGTAAAATAATATTTAGTAATGAGTTCTGCCTTAGCACACTATCTGTCCTATAGTAACTGGACACCCATGGTGGTGGAATCATAATGGCGTGGAGGTGCTTCTCATGGTTTGTGACCTGTGTCCGTTATTTCCTGTGGTTGGAAATATGAACTCGGAGATGCATGTGGACATTCTGGACAATGCAGCACTCCCAACTCTATGACAATATTTCGGGGAAGGCCCATTTCTCTTCCAACAGGATAGCAGTTCCATTCACACATCGAGGCTTGCAGTGACGTGGTTTGACAAAATGGATATTCATGAGTTGGACTGGCCATTTCAGAGCCTCGATCTAAATCTCATAGAACACCTTTGGGACGAAATAGAGCGCAGATTACGTAGCCAGTCAAATCGACCATCCTCTCTACAAACACTCACTTCAGCTGTGATGGAAGCCTGAAAGTCAATTCCTATGGCCACCTATCAAAAACTGGTGGAAAGTCATCAATGACAGCATTATTTTGCATCAATGACAGCCTGTACACGTTTGGGAAAGTCTTCCCCGGCGTGTACAGGCTGTCATTGATGCAAAAGCGGGATCAACATCATATTAATATGTGCTTCAGGAAGCTCTAAGTTCATACCACTGAGTGTTTGGATGCTTTTGGCCAGATAGGGTATATTTATTACTTCATAAATATTATTTCCCTTTTTTTACAAGAATTTGTTGAGAAAAGTTGAATATATAAGACTTTATTTAAGAAGATTTGCCTTTAAAACCAATAGCATAAATTAGGTGCAATTTCGTATATTTTACTTAAATTATATTCTCGTTTCCTTACCCCACATTGCCATTTCTTTTAAAAACATGTTTGTCAGTATCAAAGCTTATTGTAAATGAAATATAATACTTGTCATTGTTAAGAGTTGTATTTTGAGAACGTTTCATGAAGGAAGAAAAAAATCTATGTAAGCGGGTATTTCCTTGTGCTATGAGATTCAAATATTGCTAGCATAGAATAAGAGAAATGAAAACACTACAACTCACAAAACGATCTAAATTTACACTATTTTTTGTAGACTTCATAGTCCAATACATTGCCTTGCAATCGAAAAATCAACGTAAGCTACAAAAAAAAAAAAATAATTCAAATTTGAGATTTTTATATATTTGGCATCGTTGTATGGTAAGCTATATATTGCAAAAATTCTTTTTTCAAAAATAAAATTTGTTTTATCGGTTTTTTGACATTCAATCTTAGCGTTCATAGCATTATCAATCGAAAGAAAATAGTTGTCAAGGCACTTTTCTCGGAATCAATCGTGAAGCATTTACGTTGTATTTTCAATTGCACGGCAGTACACGAGTAAGAATTGCCTGGACAAGTGCTACTAACTAAGGTTGTTACGTAAAAATACAGAGTTCCAAGAATAACCATATTCTTGGAATAACCATACTTCCAGGAATAACCAATTCTTTTACTATATATGTAACATGCGTGTAAGAACAGTTGATGAAAATCAGAGCTAATTGTAATATTAGAATACAAACTAAATCTAAACAAAATGCTCAAGACTTTTGGGTGGCATAAAAATTATCTAACTAAAAAAAATTCGAAAGTTCATAGTTCTTAGCACAACAAACAGCTACTTTCCATGTCGACGAAACTGTATTATATATTATATAAGCAAATTTAAAAAGAGATTTAAATAGATAGATACTCAAATGAATAAAAATACAGTAGTTCTCATGAGCAGTAGTGACAAAACGGCAAGTCATAAACATAATAATACAAACTTCTGAAAAATAGAACCAGAAAAAGTCAAAATTGTAAATTTCAAAGTCTACGCCTCTAGGTGCGTTTTCAAAGGCCGGAACACATTCACATTAAAAAAGTACGGTTTTCTGCCGATGGCTATTAAAAATTTTAAATAGCCATCGACTGGCCCAAGTATGATTTAATAAACTAAGTAAATCCATAATATCTCTATCAACTTTCAAAAACATCCAATTTGTAGAAATATTAAACATCAACAAATTAAAGGTAACAAATCCGCTTGTTCAAGACATAAACAGCGAATTCAAAGTGCTTGTGTTCAAATCTGTGCGATTTTGTATGATAGTTTATCAAGAAAAGGGCCGTAGTAGCCCAGTTGTTAGAGAATCGGACTCCAGTCCAGAGGGACCGGGGTTCGATCTGTGACTCCTCTAACACCCACCGAGTACATGCGATATGCTTGCTCGCAAAATCGGTGGAATCGAAAGTCCTATGGTCGCTCGCTGAGCAGTACCATGGGAATAGGGATTTAGAGAAAATTTCCTTCCCCTTCAGATCTGTGTCTAAATTTGCAAAGTGATCTCCAAAACCTTTGGATATCCCTCAGGGATGTTTCCCTGACTGTCGCCAATAGCCCAATGTGAAGCTCTAGTGCAAAGTAAATTAAGGATCTACCTTATCAGGAAAAATTGGTTTATCGATGCAACCTGTATTTGCAGGCTTGTTTGCTGAATTAAGGCTTATAAATATTTGTCAAGTAGAAGGACAGATAGCACATGATGCATCCAGAGTAATAATGGAATTTGAGCCCGCTACACTCGGCGTTTGGCAGGCCATACCGTTCGGTCAGGGAGACCCCTTATCAGGAATAAATGCAGGAAAAAATTACGTTTTTATCTCAAGATGCTGAGATAATTGCAGTTGAGATTCAAATTTTTTCAAAAGTACTTGTCACGAGTTCTGATCAGAAAATAAAAATTATCTGAAGTTAAAAATAAAAATTAAATGAACTCAAACTTAAGATGTATTGAGTATTGGTACTCAGTACCTGATTCATCATAAGGCTCGAGTCTAGGCCTTCAACCTTTCTAGGGTCCTCTTAAAGTATTTCAATTATTATTATTATTATTTTCCTGTTTTTTACTTAAGAATTGCTTATTAGAATTGCGAGTTAACACAAATTGGAAATAACATAAGCTCAATTTTACTGATATATCTAAGCTCAATCTTACTGATCAGTTAGTCTGACGACAAGGGGACTCATGATCCGTCAACTCCTGAGGATATTTTGCGTCAGCACTGTGGTCGTATAGAGCCGGGTGCGGAATTCGTATTGACCATTCAAATGGTCGTTCGTACTGACATTCGAACTTGGTTCACCTCAACGGGAGGTGAGCACTCTATCCTCTGAGCCACCTCGACTAAGAAAAAAGCATTTATTGCTATCAATATAGGGTCTCCCTTGCCGAGTGGTGTCCCCCGCCAAAGGATTTGTGGTGTGGAGGTAGCGGGTTCGAATTCCGCCGTAAATCTAGGTGTATCTTAGTGTTGCTTTTCTGTGCATTTCTTTATCTGTTCTTCTACTTGACAAAGCCTCTGTAAGTATATAAGTCTCTGTATGAATGTGTGCCAGTAAAATTACTGCCTTTAATATATAATACATAGTAAAATGGATTCGACTACAAACACATTGCGTTTATTTCTTGCTCAAGAGAATTTGCTACATTTAGGGCTATTCTCACTGCATGCGATTCGCGCAACTCTGATCACCATCGGGAAGACTACGAACCTAACTGGTGAAGCATATTTTTACGCAAAAAACTTACCAATCAGGTTCTCCTTTTCTCTCGATGGCTATCGGAGGGGCTAAAATCGAATGAAGTATAAACGGTCCTCCTTGATATGTTGTAGGATACAGCTGTAAATCACGTGATTTTAGAAGATGATAAAAGTGTAAATACATAAGTATTTACTTTAGTTCATTATGTCCGGTTCGGGCGATTCATGTGCAATTTAAAATTTTAAAGCGCCGTTGGCAGAAAAAAAAATTGGTTCGAGCAAAACTGGTGCTTTGTTAAAAAAAAAAAAAAATCTTGCCCCAAGTGTTAAGGTTAGGCTTTTGAACTATTAAGAGTCCTAGTAACTGAAAATATGATCTTAGATCAAAAGTTATTCAGGGTGCTTCGTTTTTTATTTTTCGCACTTTACTTTATTTCATGAAATTTTTTTTTTGCTAATTGATTAATAATCTGTTAATTGATTTGTGCACTAAACGGTTCCGATAATAATAATAATAACATAAAAAATTTAATGTGGGAATCACAATTTATTTCTGTAACTTACAGCTAATGTAAAAATAATAGCCATTTAATTTATACATTAATATGAAACCTTTCATTTCATATACAATAGCATTTTCAACATCGTTGGTGAGTACAAAAGTCAGGTGTTTGTGGTAATGAATTAAAAACGCCACTGGTCTTTTTGCTGAAAATTTTTAATAACGCCTCCTCGCGGCAGATACGCCCACTCCCAGTACAGACTTAATGGAAAAGAGTTAAGGGAAATTGGGGTAAGATGGGGTACCTCCACTGCCGTAACTTCGCCACTCGGGCCCTGTGGTATACATTTTTGGATGGGCTCCTTTAGTTTAAGTATCAATTAGCCATTGTTTTAAAAACAACAAAAATAATAATTAATTAAAAAATATTTTATTAAATTTCGCATATTATATTCTTTGTTATCCAATATCATGTAATAATGCAATTATTATTACAAGGGTAATTTTTCGAAGTGTGTACTCGACATCTATTTTTCGGACATTTTTTAATTTTCGGACTGTAATAATTTTCGGACATCATTAGGACATTTTTCAATAGTGTTGAATGATATTAAGATTTTTTTTTATAACTCTAAGGATTGCATGTCGTTTGATAAATGTTTTATAACTCTAAGGATTGCATGTCTTTTGATAAATTTTTTATAACTCTAAGGATTGCATGCCTTTTGATAAATTTTTTATAACTCTAAGGATAGCATGTCTTTTGCTAAATTTTTTATAACCTAAAGGATTGCATGTCTTTTGATAAATTTTTATAACTGTAAAAATTGCATGTCTTTGATAAATTTTGGCAGATTTTGTAAACTCAACTGTTTTACAGGCGCTTTTTTCAAAACAAAACATATTTCGAGCTCATAACGCGAACAAATAATGTTGTATTTGAGATTTTCTTTTAAATCGTTTTAAAAGGGGATGATAAAGGTGAAGCTTGATGATATAGAGTTTCAACGCAACCTAGCTATTTTAGAGAATTTAAAAAACTATTGATTTTTGTATTAAAATTTAATTGTTATCACTCAAATCTATCTATTTACCATTATTTGAGAACCTAATAAGATTAAATAATTTAAGTTTTCAAAATGCTTTATTTTTAATTTTATCTAAAGCAAAACATTAATTGGAAATTATTCCTTAAGCACTACCGTGGAGCCCAATGCTATTTATATTTTTTTCTCAAAGTATTTAGCTTTGTTTCAACTTTTTGAATTTAAACATACAGTAAGAAATACTCGAGGAAACAATTGGTAAAAAATTTTCATTTAATTAATATGAACTATGGACATCGAACTTCAATAAAACCCGTACTTCGCAACGACAGCTCAGTGCTTTAACCACAAAGCTATTGCGCATAATTAGTTTTATAATTTTAAAATGTAAAAAATAACATCTTAAATTATTCTTAAAATTTTGAAATCGAAAACAAAAAGGATGTAAGCGGAACCATTTTTATTATTTTTTTTAGATTTTATTTTGTAACCGCCGCTAAGCAGCTAAACCAATTTTGGGTTTCTGACTACCATTGTTCAACTCCGTAGCCTTGTAATTTTGAACCCAATCCAATCCAGAATTTTCTCAAAAATGGAAATATTTATTTTTTTGAGAAACCAGAAATGGCATATCATAAATAATGGGATGGGCCATTGAATGGTTTTCCTGGATAGACTTCATAGAGAAGGAATCTTGTTCACAACATTTACAAATGTAAATAATACATAGTTTTCATTTTTGGTGGTCAGACTCATAGATTATTGATGAAACAACTGTTAAAAGCAGAAGTAATATATACAATCAACTGAATGTCTTTGAACTCATACACCCTTTCTCTGCTCGGTGTTGTTACTCTTCTGAGGGAAGAGCGAATTCTGATATTATCTTTTTTTTTCTTTCTATTTCAAGGGATGAGGGATCTAAACTTATGACTACAAAGTCAGAAATTTCTTTTCAGCAATTCTCTCTTTACATTTTTTTTCTTAAAAAAAAAAAAAAGCTAAGAAAGTATAGATTTTAAATTACCCTAATTTACAAATATATATATATATATATATATATATTATTTCCAATGGCAAGGCGAAAGGTACAAATAGAAAGATGAAATAATTAACGAATGCAAATGTACGTAGGATAACAAAGAAAGAAGACCGAAGTCTTTGCCTTAAAAGTTCTCTTGCTTCCTAATATCTTGAGGACTCAGTGTGTCCATGAAGGGCCTCACATGGAAGCAGGTGGTCCCTGTCCAATTTCTCTCCAGATTTACGAAGTGGACAAAAAGGCGTGGTAGAAAGGCCTATGCAGTATAAGTGAGCAGAAAGACAATCGTGGCCTGTATATAAGCGGAGGACCGCAACTGCATCACGTCTTGGTTTGTCGGGAATTAAAGAAGAGCTTACATTTCTCCAACTTTTCAAAGCTGTGCGAGTCTTAAGGTCTCGCAATGAGTTGGTTTTACATAAATTTTTAAGGAACAGTTTGATTTTCCAAAAGGAAGTTACCGTAATTGGTTGTTGTAGCAAATTGGCACCTCTTTTGGCAAGTAAATCTGCCTGCTCATTGCCCCAAACACCACAATGAGCTGGCACCCACTGGAGGACTATTCGTTTTCCCCTCAAAAATAAAGATCTCAAGAGGTCTTGACATCAGGAAATCTCAGGTGTCAAGGGACGTTAATGTGAGCTAATTGATATTTACAAAAAATATGTTTCTCTTATTTGGGGTCCTCCTTGACCGTCAAGGCCTAGGGGCAACTGCCCCTGCGTTGTTACGGCGCTGGGTACCTCGACTGTGTGGAAATTACTTCTGTTTTCTAGCGGACAAACTTTGAACTACGTTTTATTAGACACAAAGCAGGATCTACCATATTTACTTGTTTTTGTTGATTCGAGAACTTTTTAAGCGAATTGAAAGCTTTTTGTAAATAATTATAAAAATTCATTATCACCGTTTTGCCTAATTTAAAACTAAACTTCATTTTACACATTGCTCTATTCCGCAGGAACACACCTTCTCACACACTGGCAGTATTAAATTAGACAACGGGCGATTTTCCTTTTGTGAGGTAGCAAAAGTAATGGAATGAACTTTTAATAAATTATATAAATGAAATAATAGAAAAATCATAAAAATTAAAGAAACAAATGTGGGAAAACGAAATAATAACAACTTATCACGACAAAGTAAGTTTCAAAATCTTACAGAAGTTAATTTTTCATTTCTTTTTATTGATTATAAAAGCATGATTAATACATAACATTAAAACTCTATTTTCCATTGAATAGTAAATGATAATTGACTTTTCATAGACAATATTGCCAAATATAACATTACTCATCTACGAGCCACTGCGAATGCGAACTTACTGAATAGAGAAAAACAAAAATAATAACAAATTACAAATAATAACAAAGTTAAAACAAATGAATAGAGAAAAACAAAAATAATAAAAATAATAACAAAAACAAGAATAATAACCTTCTTGATTAGCAAGATCATGTGGCGCCATCTGTTATGAAAAAAGTCAAAACTGTAGCTGTTATTCGACCTTTAGCCAAAACGCTTATATTTGCTTTAATTATGTTCAACATCATAGGAAGCCACTTTCCAAACCTCTGCGCATAAAAGACGGCGATTACACAGGAATAAACAGAACTCGTCACGTGATGAAACCGGTTAAACTTTTTTTCCTGGCTATGTATAAAATTTTTTTTTTTTTTTACATTGTAAACGAAACACGTTGTTACGTGTTGTGTATTCGTTATCTGATTTATTATTTGTGTTTAAAAAAAAGAATAATTTGAAGACCTGTCATTTCAAGACGTAGGAATCGTCATTTGAAAAAAATAAAAAAATCGCCATAAAACACTTTTTGCATTGTCAACAATGTATCAACTTCGAAATTATAACCTAAATGATAATTTCTAAAATGAACTTAATGTCGCTGCTCGAACAATATGCTAATACTAACGTAGATGGTGCACAAGGACAAACGTAATAAACAAGTGAAAAGAAGCCAAATCGGGACTGCCAAAAAAACGAGTTCTTTTTATATGTCTACCATGTCACCTTTTTTAACAATGCATCTATATATAACTAAAACAAATTTCCTCTTCAAGCACACCAGAATTACTCAATATTATTAATATCTTATGAAATATACAGCACATTTGAGCATAGAAATTATATAATTATTTCCTTTATTAAAAACAAAATTATCTGTTTGAATTATCGCCTCGCAGAATAAGCTGTAGTAAGCAGTTGTACACTTTCTAACCGGAAGTGGAACGGGTCTAAAGCTCGAACTTGTTGTTCTTTACATTTATATCGAAAACACTATCCATCGCGCTGTGTGCGTGCAATACTATAACAAACGCAGTTATTCAAATAAAAGATCATTCAACGAACTTTTCAAGCACATCTTGCGTCTTAAGGTTTTTTAAAATAAAAACTTTCAAGTGATAAAAAATGTTTTTTTTTTTTGGGGGGGGGGGGCAATCAGAAAATTTCCTTCCATTTCACTGAAAATAGAGTAGATTTTAATTTATTTTATAACAGTCGCTGAACAGCCAACCCGATTTTGAGTTTACTACTACCAATGTTTAACTCCGAAGTCTTGTAATTTTAAATTCAAACCAGAAAACAAGGAAACTCCTGAGTCAACCATTAGGAGAAATGTTGCCTTCTCGGAGAACTTTTTTGATGGAACTAATCCGCACTTGCGTTACATGGGGAGAAAAACCACGAAAACCTCCCACGGTTAGCCTGACGCCAAAGAGACTCTAATCCATCATCAGTCAATCACTGAGGATATTTTACATCAGCACTGTTGTTGATGCGAACTGGGTGAGAAATTCGTATCGAACAGACCGGTTTCGAGCCCGGTGCACGTCACTGGGAGGCGAGCACTCTATCCTCTGAGTCACAGCGGCTCATTAGAGTTGATTGTGGGAATCCTTCAGATGGTCTTACACTAGCAGTACTAGCCTGTAATGTTAAACTGCAATGAAAATTATTAGTTGAATGCCAACTAGCCACACACTCTCCGCTACTATTGAATAAAGTTTGTAAGCATTAACACGATTTTTTAAAAAAAAAATTAAACTTCATGAGAAGACTAGCAAGAAATATAATTATGAAATTCATATTTTAAATATATTGTAATACGGAAAGTTAGGATCAAATGTATAATTTTACAAATGTATGGTACTTATTATGCAGAAGTATAGTCCTAAAATTGTAA
This sequence comes from Parasteatoda lunata, assembly GCA_949128135.1. Classification (NCBI taxonomy): domain Eukaryota; kingdom Metazoa; phylum Arthropoda; class Arachnida; order Araneae; family Theridiidae; genus Parasteatoda; species Parasteatoda lunata. The sequence continues at coordinate 22,195,059 of OX421981.1, read as the reverse complement.
TTCATATTTTGGAGATATACGTGTTTTTTTCTCTAAAACTTATTTTCCTCCGCATGTGTAATTTGCAAAAATTTTAATGAAAATCGACATTATTTGCATAGAATTTCATAATATATATCACAAAAATTTTGATTAATCGTTTAATAAGTTCGTCCTGCTCAGCAGTCTATAAATTCAAAACTAAAAAAGATATAATTAAATTCTTTTAATGAGATAGTATCCATTTAATAGCATATGAAGATGAAAGAGCATGAAAATCCCAACTTTAATGTGTTTAATTTTACGACAAGATCATGACACAGTTAACGCATTAAAGCCTAATATCTCTGTTTTAAGGATGCTTCCAAAAAAAAAAAAAAAAAAAAAAAAAAAAACGTATGCTATTAGGAATTATTTTATTTATTAATTAATTTTACTTGTTCATTAAAAAATGATAATGTGACCATTGTTTTTCTTTTTGAATTTTAAGCTCATTTCAGTCTTGTTTTCTCTTAGCATTACCAGAAAGAAATTTCTTAAAATTATTTATAAAATAATTTACTTGTATTAGGTAACAAACATCGAAAATTTTTTCATAATTAACCTGCGAGCCTTCCTGTGAATGAAAAGTTATTCCGTTATCCTTTTTTTTTTAAATATAAATTTTTGAGATGTATTTATACTGTTTTTTGCAATCATATTTTAAAAAACAAACATATTGAAGAATTAACAAAAAACAATTTATCTCATTTGTTTAATACTCCATCAATCAACAGATTATCAAATCAATACCCAATTAAATGAAATGGTTTGATAAAATCAAAAATTTTTTATCGTAGTGTTTACCTCACAGAATGTACAATTTTCATAGTTCTTTCATCATTTGTGTTCTGTTTTCTTTGGCGGCTGATTAATTTATATTTATTATCCACTGTAGTAGTGATTTAATAGCTTAGTATATATCAAAAGAGTTGATGAATGAATCGAATGCTTAGAGCACTACCTTCCACTCTTTAACTCTTTCATCGCGACAGACGAGATAATTCGTCATTAAGGAATATTCGCTTTGCTCTTTTTTTATATGAATGAATATGGTTATTAATTGCAATTGATTATTATTTTTAATTTAAATTAACAAATTTTTTAAAAAAGGAATTTGCATTTTGTTCAATTTAAGTGCAGTGGGGGGGACAAAGGTGCGTCATTGCCGCAATGAAAGTGTTAACAAAAAGAAATATTAATATTATTAATTCAAAAGCAACTATATATTTCTTTAGTACTCTTAATAAAACAATTCGTTTATTATTTTGCTAAATGGAGCAAATATTTAAATTTTAAAATATTATTAATTCAAAAGTAACTATATAAATCATTTTTGCACTCTTAACAAGATAATTCGTTTGTTATTTTGTTAAATGTAGCAAATATTGAAATTTTGAAACGTTATCAATTCAAAAACAACTATATACAGTGATACCTCGAGATACGAGTTTAATTCGTTCCGTAACCTTGCTCGTATGTCAATTTGCTCGTATCTCAAAACAATTTTCCCCGTTGAAATTAATTGAAATGTCATTAATCCGTTCCAGCCCCAAAAATGCTATCCCCAATTGTTTTTGTTACGTGTTTTTGAATAAGAAAAATGTATTTATGAATGACAAATATTGTATAAAAACATAATAAAAGAGAATGTAAAGCAAAAAAAAAAAAAAAAAAAAAAAAAAAAACTGGTTTTATGAAGTGTACATATATATTTGTATTTTTGTCACTTAAATGCGACTAACACACAACTTAAATGCTACTGTATGCTCAATTTTAGTCACTGCATTTCTCTTCACTGGTCTTTGCTTTTTTAGCCGGATTAAAAAAAACTGTCCTAGGAGGTTTGTTTCCTCCTCCTTTTCAGAATGCTGCAGAAATGAGTTAGGCAAGTGTCATTAAATAGGTCCGATGTATGATCAGTTGCAAGTTTTCGGGTTGTTCTTTACCACGAACTGTGAAATTCTCCCCCCACATTCCCATGAACTCTTTTATCTCACTTGTAGAGATAACCTCCTCCACCTCTGGCTCTTCCTCGAAACCAATTTCTTGCAGAACCCCCGAATGCTGCTGCGACTGTAATTCTTGTAATTCTTCGGTCGTCAGTTCCTGAAAGTGCTCCTCGGTGAGCTCGCTCACGTCTCTTTCACCCATAACCAGGACCATGGATTTTCCCAGAGACACAATCTCCTCCTCTATTGGCACTTCGGGTTCGAATCCTTCGAAGCTACAGACTCGGGCGAGAGCACAATTTTCGGTTACAGACTCACTCAGGCCACAGCTTTCATGCAGAGGTCAAGGTCCTCGTTGTAACACTCAGCCAGGCCTGATCTAATCATTCTGAGGCATATCACAATGTTAAAGTGGTTCTTCCAATATTCTCGAAGGATGAGGTTTGTGTTCTCTGTCAACTCAAAGCAGCACCGGAACAGGTGCTTAGTGTACAGCTTTTAAAAATTTGAAATCACCAGCTGATCCATGGGCTGCAGGCTAGGAGTGGTGTTAGGTGGTAGATAGAGAACTTTTATAAACTTTAACTCTTCGAGGATGTCATGTTCGAGGTTCGGTGGGTGAGCAGGAGCATTGTCGAGGACGAGAAGGGCTTGCATGGCCTTTCCTCGTATCTCAAATGTCGCTCGTATCTCAAAACAAAATTTCGCTCCCGCCGCAGCTCGTATCTCAAATAACTCGTATGTCAGGGCACTCGTATCTCGAGGTACGACTGTAAATCCTTTTGCTCGCTTAACAAAATAATTCGTTTTTAATTTGTTAAATAGAGCAAATATTTAAATTTTAATATACTATTAATACGAAAGCAATAAAGTAAATATTCTTACAGATTAAATATTACGTAATTATTCTTATAGATTAAATATTAAGTAATTATATTCATATAGATTAAAATCAACTATATAAATCCGTTTTGTTTTCTTTAATAAGATGATTCAGATTTTTTATTTCGATAAATGAAGGAAATGCTATTTAAATTTTAAAATATCATTAATTTAAAAGCAACTATATATATATACTTTTGCACCTTTAACAAGATAGTTCATTTTTTATTTTGCTAAATGAAGCAAATAATTAAATTTAAAAATATTATTAATTCGAAAGCAACTATATAAATCTATAAATCTTTTTTGTTTTATAAAAAGATGCATTAATTTTAACCACATTCATTTTTGTTTGTTAAATGAAAAAAATATTTAAATTTTTAAATATATTAGTAATTCAAAAACATATATTATTAATATATAAGTCATTTTTAAGGTAAAAATTCGAAAATGACAAAAATGTTTTTCCAATAATAAGAGAGAACAAGTAAGTAAGAATAATTACTTAATATTTAACATTTCTAATTTTTTAAGGAAAATAAAAATAATGTAGTATTTAGTAGAAGTTATTATTAGAAATGAAATCGCAACAGTTATAATAATGTCACATAAATTCAGTTATAGTCTAAATAGCGACAATTTCATATTCCAATGCCAAATATTAAGACATTTTATTGCATCTTAATTGAAGATAATAGCATATAAATATTTTCCCAATTAAACTTATAGCTAAAGAAATGAGATATTTTGATCGAAGTCGAAAAATAATTCTAAATTTTTTTCTTTTTTCACATTGACCTTGTTTTTATGCTTTATTTTTTCTTTCCTTTCTGTAGGCACTACACCATACATTTAATACATATTGCACTGCATGCATAATAAAATATTTAGTTGTAACTGAATCAATGAACATAAATAATTTGAAAAAGAAATGAATATTTTAAGACACATTGAAGCGGTTAATTTAACAATTGCTTTACGTTAATTTTTGGGAAAAATGATTCATAACAAATGCTTTTGAGGAAAATCTTTCTGTTACAACTAGAATTACTAGATGGCAGCACCATCACAAATCAAATATATTTTTTTTTTTTGAATCTCAGATGTAAAGTTTTATTTCACGGCGATCTCCTAAACATTTTATAATCACAAACTTTTTTTTTCCCTCAAAATTTATGTATGTTTTAAAAATTTATTTTAATTACTATTATTATTTTTTTACCAGTATGCATGCAAATATATGCATAACAACTCTATTTTAATTTAGTTAAAATTAATTATTCAGTGAAAGCCAGACCGCAAATTATTTTCTTAATTACATATAAAAGGGATTATGTTGTTGTGAGACTTAGGTAGGAAAGTAATAAAATTAAATTAAATTAATAAATCTAAAATTAAATCTTTAACTAACTTAATAAACACATACTTTATCAAATTTTATTATTATATTCGGAATTTTAATAATTCTATTCTACATTTACATTTTACATATAACTTTTTGTAATATATAGAATTGTTTCTACTTTGTAAATTCATTTACTTAGGAATTAATATTTGACCCCTAAAGGGGCACTTGCTCCCACTGGGAAGCAAATAACGCATTACTTCTAAATATTATTTTTTTTTAAATTATATAATTTTTCATTTTCGATAAGGATATTTATTATAAACCCTATGAAATTCACTCACAGTCATAAAATTAGAGAACAAAAGTTGTTTTTTGTCAACCTAATTCTGTGTTTAATCTCTCCCCAGTGCGGCAAATAAAAATTACCGACAATTAAGAGAAACAAAAAGGAAAACGGAAAACAAACAAACAATTATAGTTAAGCAAAAAGAGATAGAAATACGCGGCTTGTCTCCCAGAAAACGAAATAATTCTTTCTAAGTCTTAAAACTAGTTCTTCAAATTTCAACCAACTAACTTTCAAGTTAGTTAACAGATGGCGCTTACCAATAAGCCCTATAAAAAACATTGAATATTCAATGAAACTTTATAAAATACAGCACACAAAGCATAAATTAAAGCATAAATTTGAGCTTATGGGAAGGAACAAATATCTCCTCATTAGGTTGACATAATTACAATAATAGAAAAATGGATGGTACGAGAAATAAAATATAAGGCGAGGAGACTTAGATAAATGTAGAACTCAAATAGTGCAACTACGGTAAAGCATTTAATTCAAATGTTTAAAATGTTTTGATTTTTCATATGAATTGCTGGATTCTTTTATATATATTTTTTTAGCTTATTAAAAATAAGAGACTTTGTACACAAATTCTGAATTTTTTTCGTAGCTTACTAATCTTAAACAAATTAAATTAAATAATACAAATTAATAATAATTAAATATTTATGAATAATAATAATAACTGTATTATAACTTCAAAGCGTTTCTACTAATAAGAAACTGTAAGATATTTTTTAAGTAACATTTACTTCTCTTGTATTTAAAATTCTTCGGAAGTGACCCTTAAAATTTATAATTAATCCATATATATTTCCAGTAAAAAAACAAGAGCTTTAAATAGTTTTTTTTTAAAATCAAATGCGAAACATAAATTTTTCTTCGATACCATATTTAGTAACGTTTTACAAATAGATAATTCTATGTATCGAATCAATACCAAATTTGGTTGCAATTGTCGAACAAATTTTTGTTTTTCAAATTCCGAATCTTTGATTTAAATTCAATCCTTAGTTAAGGAAATGATTGTTTGTACGTCTTGATAATTAAATATTCAAATTAAACACGGTAATTATATCTTTAATTCTCATTTAAATAAAAAGGAGCGGTCAATGTTACTAAATTACTTCCGTATGCTAATAACGCATTCATCATCAAAACTTATATTTTTAAAAGGCATTAAAATTTGAAAGCTACAAAATTATCAACAAGCAATAATTACTTATACAAGCAGTAATTATTGATAGTAAATAAGAAAAATATTAAATAACGTGAAAATATAATTACACAGCCCAAAAATATGTGAATAAAATTAAGGAGGTAAAAGAAAATCGTTGGCAATACATCAAAACCACGAATCCGTATATTTGACTTTTTTTACATAGGTATATTTATATGAACCGTTTCTTGTTAAAGACACGAATTAAAATGTCATAAGACCTTATAAATAGGCCTTACAAATTAGGCAATTAGGTCCTTACAAATTATGCAAATACGCGGAAAATTACTTAATTTACAATAGTCCGCATAATCCTTGAAAATTTAATTTTTATTTCCCGCGAGATGTCTTTATTTACTAGATCAACATATCTAGAAGATTTTTTTTTTTTTTTCCCATTCTATTAATCTTCTCAGCATCTTATCCTAGACTATCTGAGTTCACTAAGTTAAAATTTTACTGTAAAAAATGTAATTAAAACAAGAAGAAAAAAAAAAAGTTTCTTTCCTTTTTTTTTTTTTTTTTTTTTTTTTACAGATCATGTTTTTTTTTCTTTTTATAATTTTATTTGTTTTTCAGCTCATCCTCATAAAGAAAGAAAAAAAAAAAAATGCCGCACCCTTGTTGCATAATTTTTAAAATATTTCCGCAAAAATCATATGGCCCTAACATAAGAAGTCTATGAATAAGTTGTTCTGTTCCTTGGACCAGTTTTAACTTATAATTTTTTAAGCATAAATTTAAAAAACTTGTGGGATTTTGAGGGAAATACGTATACGTTTGTCTATTAATCTAATTTTTTGTGAACGAATTCTGTCATGTAATTTATATTTTTTAATTTTTTTTTAATAAATTAAAAAAAATGGTCCTCATTTATTGTTCTTATTACTACTCTATGTTGTACTTCTGACAATCGGATGTTACTCATTGAATAGCACTCATTTTGATTTCTTTTCCTTTAAACTTGTCAGTTGATCGAGTTTTCAAGCCGCTTGTATTGAGAAAAAGAGTAAAACTACCAGAATATGGTAAACTTTACCGTGTTTCTGGCTCTAGAGGTACACGAAAAAGCTTGGTAATTTTTACAGAAGTGCTTTGGTAAAATTAACTATAAAAAATTATTTTATAATATATGATAAAATTGATTTGGTAAATGTGGTAAAATTTGGTAATTTTATTATATTACCTTAGAGCATGGCATAAAAACCATTTATATAGAAAATTTAAATTTCATTTTTTTATTTTTTTTATGAATATGTAGTAATAAAAACTATAATTTTGAAAACCGGAACTTTGGTAATCCGTTACCATATGAACGGAAAAATTACCAAATGAATGGTTTAAATACCATATATCATAAAATTTCACACAAAATTCACAAAAACCTAAAATTTTATACGTACTTATTAAATTATAAATATAATACTTTATTGTACAGTAAAAATGAAGTTTTTTGCGTGGAGCTGTCTTATTGTCTTTTTTTTTTTCTTTTTATGTTATTTTTCTTTGGATAAAACCCATTTCTCGAAAAAACATCGTTTGAATTCGTCGGCTCGAAAAACATCAAAATGGAATATTTCCTAGAAGGGATGAGCAAACTGGAGAGATGCAATCAAGTAGAAATTTTGTGAATCACCAAAAATATCGCTTGCTAAAGCTAGGGTCTTCTCGCTGAAAGTGCACTATGTTCCAATAAACTTTACATTGCACGCAAGAATCTGGTATTTCCGATTTCTTCGTTAAATCCGAGTTCTTGTTAAATCCAGGTTCGTTATAAACGAGTTTGACTATAATGCGCGGTTTCAAGCCTACACATAGGCGCAATTCATTCAATCGCAAAGTGTTAATATATATGCGGCTATGAACATTGTTTTCCCTCCATATTTATTACAAATTCCATAAATTACAAATTATTCTATATGAATATAAAATTTCACATAATACTAAATATGCTATATGTGTACAAAATTTCACAATTACTCATTATGTTATATGCGTATAAAATTCCACATATTACCAAATAATCTTCATCTTTTTGTTTCTCTTCCGTTTCTCCTTTGCTAATAGAACTTTAGTTAAAAAAATAAATTACTTCTTGCATTATTTGAACAACAGAAATTACCACATCTCAAATATTAAAATAACAAAAATACTATATAATATTTAGGATTTATAAATTCTTATATTAGTGTCACGATTTTAATATGTAAATGTATTTATTTCGAGAACACCCTTTATAAATAACAATTTTCGAGGAATTACATTTTCCCTGTTCCACAGAAAAACCCAAAATATTTCATTAAGCAGCCTTGACCTTGCAGGTCAGAAAGATTCAGCCTGTTTATAATGTGTTAATATGATAATTTAAATTGATCTTTTAAAACGCTGGTTATGATATAATGTGCTTATGGATTTAAGCCTCAAAGTATGCCTCTTAGCTGTTTCATTATATAATTAACAATTAAATTACTTTTTTTTATATTTATTTTAAGAGACGAAAAATATTTGATTTATTTTATCATAGGTAGTTAATATATAGTTTACCATATTTAAGTAGTAATGAGCCTGCCTCAGTTTTTTAAAGTAGCAAATACAAATCTATTAGGCACATTGTAAATGATTCCGGATTAAATTACGGTAAAAAGTAAAGGCACCCAGGGTGCCTGCACTTTCTACCGTAATATCCATTTTTACCAGAACATGTTATGGGACAAAAAAATTTGATATATCGTAAATTTTACAATAATAACAACCTTAAAATCATTGAATCACTATAATTAAATCAATATTACTGTAAAAACTGTTTGCGGTATAATATTATACTATAAAAATGGATTTAGATTTTACGGATGAAGCACTCAAAGTGCTGGTACTTCATACTGTAATTTGATCCGGAATTTCTTAGTGTTGGGGATATGGAAGTTAGTGTAGACACATAGGGTTTATACGAACAAAAAATATAATTTTCTTATTTATGATTTAAACATTTTTTTTGGTTCATTTTTGCACAAAATCTGTGTTAGGCATTTGTGTGATAACACTCTTGATTGTTAAGTACTATATCCTGTATATATATATATATATATATATATATATATATATATATATATATATATATATATATATATATATATATATATATATATATATATATATATATATATATATATATATATATATATATATATATATATATATATATATATATATATATATATATATATATATATATATATATATATATATATATATATATATATATATATATATATATATATATATATATATATATATATATATATATATATATATATATATATATATATATATATATATATATATATATATATATATATATATATATATATATATATATATATATATACTATTCTAATTTGATTAGTTGTGCGGCTAGTGTTGAAATAATCAATATTAGAGTTTCAGTGAAAATAATGGTGGTTAGTTTACAAAACATTTCTTCATAGAATAATTATTTACCAAGTAAGAAAATTTTTATTAAGTATTTAATTATTTTTAATTAAATTAGATTAGTTCTGGTAAAAGTAGAAAATTTACGAAAACTAATATTGTGTCACATTTAAAACTTTTTTTTTTTTTTTTAATTTCAAAATGTTCATTACCTAAAGAATTTAAATTTTTTTTAATATTTGATACACGTGAGCATCCATAAATTTATAAACGATTTTGTTTCTTTGTGGGCATTTAATATTATTTTGTCTAAATTTCTTAAAAAAAAAAGAAAAAAAAAAAAAAAAAGAAACTCAACTTAATTGATAAATTAATATTTTTTTTTTACTAAACTTATTTAAAAATACATTTCTAACGCTGCAACTTCTTTTTGAAATAGAAATTTTGCATATTTCAATTTCTAACCATACATTAATATTTATTAGGATATAACATTAACTAAATAATTATTGTAGAGATTATTTACTTAATACTGTATTTTTAGAATAAAATCGGTTTCATTGCTTTTTTTATAAGTAAAAATAGATTAAATAATCATTTTTGTGACTCATTCACTTTGACTTCATGTCATGGGGCTACGGCGAACAAAAATAAATTTTTTATAAAAAGACTATACAAACAAATCAGACCAAATTTGATGTTTATTCAACAATAAATATGAACTTTGAAAGATTAATTACAGTAATAAAAGAATAGTATATATGCTCAAAGAGACGATTTTTTTAATAAAAATCATGCTTACTAGCCCCCAAAGACAAATAAAATTATTTTTGCCTATGAAATGATTGAAAAATTATTGAAGATACTCAAAAAAACTTAAATATTTTTAAAATGTGTTGAAAATGAATTGTATTTCAGTATTGAAAGTTAATAGCTTTAAAAAATATATAATAAATATGAACATAAGCAAAAAAAAAAAAAAAAATGATGGCCATACTATATTTTAGGTTCTTAAAGCAAAAACACAGAAAATAAAAGCACAAAAAATTAAAACATCAATCACCAAAAATTAACACTAAGCACTAAACAATGAAACCAAAACTTTTTGATGTTTAGACACTAAGGAAGGTTCTTGTTTATAGAATTGAAATTATAGTATGTCCATTTCCGTACTTTCATTCATTTGTGCTTTATTCATGTTTTTTTTATTTTAGTTATTTATTTATTTTTTGTTTGTTTGTTTAATTCTACATAGCACAAAGTATACCCTATAACCCTTTAAGCCAAGTTGAATGAAATATGTTTTGATGTCTGAATTAAGACCTGCGCAATACATTTTACTGTAACACTGTTCGACTTTCCATTCTAAAATGACGTTAAATAACCAGCAGCAGTCTGCCTTGCAGATAAAACCGTAAAGTTTACGATTAGGAACAATTTTTTACCTTTACCGTTTTAAGGCCGTTTGCAATTGGTATGGTAAAAAAAACCCGTGAATACAAAATTATACGGTTTTGTAAACATTTATAACTAGCATAACTAGCATCGTTTCAAAACCTTAAAGTTAGATTATGTTAGGAATGGATATTGGAGTTAGGTTGTGGTTGAGTAGTGTTTTGTCAAATGAGCTGCGACACGTAGTATTTTTCAACACTGAGATTCAAACCCCGAGTTCAGCCCATCATGAGATAGACAGATTTGCCTTCTCTGCTATAGTAATAAACCCAGCTGCAATAAACTAAGGGACTTCATAAAGTGGGCCTATTGTGCGTGGGTAAAATTCTGGTTGCGTTACCATATTTGGTGAAAACAGTCAATGAACAATTTTTCTCGCAGCTATCAGTTTGAATGCCATCTTTATTACATTTATTGAACTATATTGGTAGAATAACAATAAAATAAAATAACAATGAAATGAATTGTTATTTAACCATTTTTTCCCGAGAAATTTCTAACAATGTATAAAATAGGTATTTTGTATAAATAACGACAGATATAAAGTAACAAACGATAAAAACTAGCAAATCATTAACAGCGTCCTAAGATTATAAGTATGCTTTTAATGTTTTAATGAGGTTTTAACAACCTTAACGAAAAAGTTAGGCGGTATTTAGAACAAGCCTTGGATCTTTGTTGGAATAAGAAGGTCGAAAATTGAAGAGTCTAGACCGCTTTTCATCATTAATTAAGGACTTCCTTTATTTTTAATTATTAAGCCTTTAACTTCAAGATTACATTTGCAATTTTTTAGTATAATGTTAAATGGAACGTTCGCTAATTGAGGATTTTTTTTTAGTTCTCTAATTATTTTATAGATAAATATCTACAGGACAAATAAGCCAAATTTACTGGCAACATTTAATTGGAATATTAGGAATTAGACATTTTTAAATTTACTATCTATTTATTTTAAATATTTTTCTCGCTTCATTTTCCATTGATGGTTAAGTTTCAATAGTGTTCAGTAGTCTATATCTCGAACATTACAGGACAGGTAGTTGATGTCTGGTGCACATGGTTAATGCTTTCTTAAGAGCTACGGTGGCTCAGGGGATAAAGACCTCGCCTCCCCATGTAGTAAACCAGGTTTGAATCCCAGATGTGGCAGGATGATAAGAATTCTGCTTCCGACTCGCATCAACCACAGTGCACACGTGAAATATCATCAGTGGTAGACGAATCATGGTTTAGACTCCCCTGGTGGTCGGGATAACCGTGGGAGGACTTCGTGGTTTTCCTCTTCATGAAATGCAACTTCGGGTTAGTTCCATCGCAATATTCACCACGATGGGTTTGTCTCAATGCTTGACCCAGTAGTTCCCTTGTCTTCTGTTATGGGTTCGAAATTAAAAAAGGCTATGGAGTTGAACATTGATAGTTGTAAGCTCAAAATTGAGTCGGCCGTTCAACGTCCGGCTATATAAAATAAAATAAAATATTTATAAGGATAGAATCAGAGAATTGTTAACTGCTTTCCATAACCAAATATCGAGTACTCCCTTTTGGCTTTTGTTACCCTATTTTGAGGAGTTGGTGAAGACATAATTTCTTAACATGCATGTTTTTGAAAATTTTAATACATGTAAACACAGAGTGCAATGTATACCAAAGTTACTTAATCTCTAAAGTGAAGGTCTTGAATTGGTAAACTCAACTAATGATGCTCAAAATATCAATATATTAATTCATGTTTTGGATTTCGTATTAAAATATTCTGCTGTTTGTTTCATCTTGCATAAAAACTGCAATATATTTCTAGAATCCGTATACGAATTGCAGAAAATTTAGCGATAATACGGAAGATTTTTTTGCGGATAAAGATCATTAATCAAATTTGCCTTATTTAACTTTTGGCCTCTTGACGCCTTTGATATTTATGAGAAAAACCAACCCCTTTTTTGTTTTATCTCTACTACCGCGTTCGCAAATGAATGAGACCACCATAAAACGAGCATTAGCTATAAGGAGGAAAATCCCTTACTTAGATCAAAAAGTTTTTTTTTTTGTTTGTTTGGTATCATAATACATAATTGTTTTGTTTTCCCCGAACAGTTTTTTGGAGTCTACAAACTTTTATCTTTCGGGTGATTTTCAAGCATTCAACTTAGATAGGAATCACATTTGAAGATTAAATGTTAATTTCCGTTTAAAATCCTTCCTAATTGAAGCAGTTTTTCATGTGAAATTTTTCCTCGTTGTAATTTAATAATTTTTTCCGATTTTAGTTTTATTTTTGCTTTACAAGTTCAGTATTTATATGATTTTATGTGGCTGAGCACGTAAGCAAATTCTAAATTCAATTTTTCTTTGGTGTAAGCAAGATTCATTAGTAAAATTAGAATATTTTTTTTTTATAAAATAAGAATATTTTTCTTAGAAAAGAATTTTGAGTTTTGTTATTTATCGTATTATTTAAATTGAATCATTGCAAGCGTAATCTTTTCAAAACTTTCTGAAAGATGACGCCAAAAATAATTGAAGAGGAAATATTAATAATTCTAATTTTACTTTTTTTTATTTGTTTTTAGAGGTTATTGATTCAATTATTTTTTTCGCTTCTATTTATATTATCGGTCTTTAAACATTGTATCGTTATATTCAACATTTTTTATTATTTAGCAATCTTTATATCATTTGCGCTTCGAAAAGTTTTAATTGGTCTTATTCCTTTATTTTAAAAATTGATATTGTCTGTTTTTAATGTTTTAATCCTAAACTATGTAGTTTTAGTTGTTGAATCAATAAAAAAAAGTTGTATTTCTACACGAAAAGATATTTTCTGCATAGAATTACAAAATTTTATAAATTAGCTCTAATCAACAATCATAATCCTCAATTTTCGTTGTTCTTTTCTCTGAATCTAATTTTTTCAGAATTTCATAATTATTTTCTCTGAATCTAAATAGGTTGCCAAAAAAGGTACAAATGAAAGTTCTTTTGTGCATAGTTACTAAATTTAATGATTTCTCAGCACTTATTAAATATTATTGTTTAGATTCAATATATTTATTTCTAACTTTGTAGTTCTAGTTTGTGATTCTAAAATTGTTGAAAAAAGTTACTCTTGTTCACTAGAAAATACTTTTCGGTTAAACTCTTATATTTTATTACTAATTAGCACTAATAAATTAACACAGCCTATATACGAATTATTGTTCGAAATTATTGTATGAAAAGTTCTAATTGAAGTTTAAACTTTGAAGTTCTAATTAATGGCTACTTATCCATTGGATTAATATAAATTTTTTTTCACGAGAAGATATTTTTGTCTATAATTACTTAATTTCATAAATAATTAGTGCTAATTAATTATGAAATGGAAAGAATAATTTGGTAAAATTACAGTATCCAATAATAATGACATTTCTGGTAAAAAATCCCCTAGAAATTTGGTTATTAAAACAAAAATATACGGTATTTAAACTAGTTATTTGGTAATGTGTGCATTCAGATGGGAATGATTTACCGAAAATTTTGTTTCTCAAAATTATAGTTCGAATTACCACATCTTTAGCACAAAATACAAAACTGAAAGAATAATTTAACCGAATAAATGTCTTTTGAGTCATGATCTAAAGTATCATGGTAAAGCTTCCAAATTTTTCTACAATTACCAAATTTTATCACTTTTTAAAAGACCATATTTTTAAAAGACCATATTAATTTTATTAAAGTAATTACCAAAGCGCTTTTGGAAAAATTGCCAAACGTTTTGATGTTCTCTTAGAGCCAGAAACACGGTAAATTTTACCATATTCAGGTAGTTTAAACCATTCTTTTTTTTTTTCTTAATGTAAATCCGTTGACAGTTGTTAAAGCGGAAACGCTATTGTGTATAAATACTAAATTTAATCAATAATTGGCACTAAATAACCACCCCAGTTTAGGTTAGTCTTCTGAAAGAAAGAAAAATTGAAACTGATTTTGTGAAAACCATCTAATCATTAAATCAAAAGACACTCAGGGTGTTGCTGTTCTTATATGTTTATCACAAGCGAATCTAATTCGACTCCTCCCTTAAGTGTGTCAAACTAGTCTTTATTTCAGCTCTTCATCAAACATATTTCTGTATGTAATTAAATTTTTAATTACTTAGTTATTGAATTTGCCTTTCGTGTAATTTAATTCACGAATTCAAATTAATCAAGGTACAAGTATATAAATTTGAAATTATTTTGCTTAAAGAAATTTTGATTATCATTCACATCGAATCCAATTTAATTAAAATGAAACAACTAAAAGTTAAGGTTCATAAATGTTAATAGCTAATTTAATTATGCACATTTATTTGAAAGTATTCAACTAAATGAAATATGAATGTGGAACAATAGAAACTGATTTACTGCTGGAATTACAAATGATATTTTCTATTTATTCACCTAAGTTTTTCATTTCATCGGCTCCATTAGTCTTTAGGATTCTAAAGAAAATAGCACTTAAGTCTATTTGAATCGCCTACGAAATGTAATCAATCTTTTTATGTAAGATTGCGTTTTTTGATATTTATTCGCCAACTTGTGTATCATTACTTTGTTAGGCTTCCTTGGCGAGATAAGCTATTAAAAAATAAAAAAAGAAATGCACACACACAAAGCTTAATCTTCCGATGGAAAGAAAAAAATGAAAAATAATGTATTTTCTTTTGTGACTAACTATCTGTGTGTGGGTGGTTAATATTCAACGGTTAAGTTATCTAATCAAATATTCTACTGTACCGAAACGACAGGAAGTTGAATAATTTGCGATGAAAAAAAGACAAGAAACCTTCTCTTTTTTGTAAACAAATCACTATTAAATTATTCATTACGGTTTTTTTTATAAAATAATGATCACTTTGCTTTTAAAATTCCCTTTTACTTTCAAAAATTCTGGTAAAATAACCGCATGGTATGGTATTGATATTTCTGGTTTAAAAAAGCAACAACCTAATTCTGGTCAATAAAACGAAAATATACGGTATTTAAATTAATCATTTGATAATTTTTTTCCTTCATGTGGCAACGTTTTATTGGAAATTTTGGTTTTCAAAATAGTTCTTAATACCATATATTTAGTACAAATTGAAAACTGAACTTAAATTTAACCAAATAAATGGTTTTTATCGCATGCTTTACGATGATAAAATTACCCATTTTCACCACATTTACCAAATTTTATCATGGATTATAAAGTAAACCATATTTTATGTTTAATTTTACCGAAATCATTAACAAAGAGCTTCGTTAAAAATTACTGAGCTTTTTGGTGTTCCCATAGAGCCATAAACCAACATCTCCTAGAAGAAAGAAGGCTTCAGCACGAACATAAACTGCGCAGTGGATGAAAGATAAGAAAGATGTCACTGCGTTCGGGCTACTAAGGTGTGCAGTGGTGGTAAATATAAAAGACGTCATTACGTTTAGACTACTAAAGGATAAAATTTCTTGTTTATGGTAACCAGTGCCGAGGCCTTCTCTTTTTCAAAAGGGATTGCAGAAACACCGTGAATTTCACCATATTCTGGTAGTTGTGACCATACTTTTTTTCTCAGCACATAATCGCTTTGAGAAGATGAGCCCAAATTAGCTTTTGGAGTCTCAGCCCAACCTCAAGCTTTAAGTAAAAGTTGCGAAATCAAAGTTGAAGTTGAAGAACACTTTGATGGAGTTTGAGAAAAAGAAAAGAATTTACTTGATATCGACTCCGATTAGTTAAAAGTTTACCCCTGTAGACTAAAAGATTTAAAAAAAAATCTTTTATCATATTAAAATTGTTTAATTATTAATTATCTAATTATTGAAAGATTTGAATCTTATTACTGTCTGCACAACATTCTCTGTTTACGATTGCGAACAATAAAAATAGCAACAGAGAAACAAATAATTTTTGAAATAATCAGCCTGTATTATTCCCCATTAAACTGCACGTTTCACAAACAAGTGATACGCAAATAAAGTTAAGCTTTTAATAAAGTAAAATGAATTAAAAAAAACTGAGTTTTTCTTATTTCTAAGAATTAATCCTTAAATTATTCAAACTAAATAAAAAAAGCTGCAATATGGGAATTCCATTAGGTACTTTCGAGTATTGTTGCAGGCATCACGCTGAGTTTCAATCATTTCCTGACAGCCGTTTGAATTCTGAAATTATATAGACTCATTTGTCAATGTTACAGTTCACGAAAAATCTACATACTGAAGAAGGTTTTCAGCATAAGAGTTATTAGTAGTTTTCTCACTGATATAAATCGGACATGTACGTGCTGCTGTAACGAAGAACAAGTCATATCCAACTTGGAGTAGAAATAGTGTTAAAGTGAGCATCCGTTCTCCGCAGATAGACCAAACATGAAACTTGCTAAAACCACGTGATAGGAGGACTCGTCTATTGATTTTACCCTATAAGTAAACGAAGCGAAATTCTCATTACTACGGTGAAAATGCTCTGCAGAATTTGTGAAGCTCGTTGATGTCGTTCAGACTTGATGCAACCTTAATATGGTGCAAGGTGGAACCATAATATCGATCAAACGTTTTGAAACCATAATATGGTCCTAAGTGGAACAATAATATCGTTCAAACTTGCTGAAATTTTAATATGGTGCAAGGTTGAACCATAATATCGTTCAAACTTGTTGAAATTTTAATATGGAGCAAGGTTGGTACTATGGTTCAACTTGAGAACGGACATTTGGTAGAATTTACTCCTTATCAGAGATGCAGCGAATTTTTACCGTATCATGGGTTAAGGTTTCAATGTTATGGTTTAACCCTGAACCGATTTTTCTGAAAGGGTTTTCTTGTTAGTAAACTACTGTTTCTTGCTGAATTAATTAAGACAAGACATCGACAAGAGAATATTGGTATAAGACAAATTAGTTAAATTTCTCAGAATAATCACCTTGCAACTAAAATTATTTTCTTTTAATCGGCCATTCTAACTTAATAGATTTTCCTCTCCTTTTTTAACCTTAATTGTCGCATAATTTGGGAATTTTATGAGTAAAATTGGCGATGAAGAATTTCTCTGTATCGCTATTTTAACCAAGTGAAAATCATGCGAGGAAGATTCTTGATGTCTGACATGAATTCTTCGCTCTTTTAAGAGTGATGTGCTCTCTCTTTTTCTATATCTATTCTAAGAAAACCAATAAGTTTTAAACCATACCAAATGATATTAAATTGAGACAGATTTCGTCTTTTTTTAAGCTATAAAGAGCGCATGGCAGCTTCATTTCAAATTTTTGTGAAGTGTTCGATTTTCAAACAAGTTCAATAGTTCTATGTTGTTATAAGTTTTTTCTAAGCTTTTTGCTAAGTATGTAACCCTCTTTGAATCATTCTAATAGAATATATATTTTTCTGTTTGCTTTTTAAAAGTTAACATTATGTTAAATTACTTTACTTTTTATCTTTATATTATTTAAAAGGAAGAAAGAAAAAAATAAAGAAAGTACAATAAGTTCTCAAAAAATAAAATTTCAAATAAGTCGTTTCATATCTCGGGAGCTTAGCAGATTTCACTCAAATTTTGGAATTTGACGTAAGTTTACAGGATGTAAAAAAATTATAATCAAATATTTTTAGTAACATTATGTAATAATTTTAAATAATTCTTTTGTTTTTGAAAAGCTTGGGGCAGTAGTGAATAATCACATTTTTTCCCAAACGGGTAGTTTTTTCATCAAACTGTTCTTTAGTATTCTTCCCAGGTAGCTGCTCAATATGTTTCTGGAATTTCCGTAAGATACAAAACAAAAGAACTCTATTGAACAATTAGGAATTGTGGGATATGATACTGCCTCAGCCCTTAAATTCAAAACAAACAATCTCCTAACTCAACTATTGAAATCAGATGTCCCAGAATTGTGGAAAGTACGACTTAGTGCTAAATTCGCTTCTAGAGGTGTCACTAAAACATGATTTGAGCAGTAAAACCTTGAAATTATTATTATTATTATTTTTTTATTTTACTTAATACAAACAGCTAATAGCCAAACGTTGTATTCAAAACCTGTCGGTAATAGGCTCGGTATTTTTTTAAATTTTCTCCTGATTTATAGAAAAATTTCCTAACTACACTCAGAAAACATTATGATCAAAAGTACTAGAATATGGTAAATTTACCCTCTTTCTGACTTTAAATGTGTGGTATTAAGAACTGTAATTTTGAAAACCAGAGTTTCCGGTAAACCATTTCCATTATTGATCAGAGAAATTACCAAATGAATGGTTTAAATACCGTATATTTTTTAATTTTATTAATCAAAAATATAAAAAAAATAGAAACAAAAATTTCATTACTATACTATACGGCAATTTTAGCAGAATTTTTTTCTCCGTGTACTGTGCTTTAATTTATATATTTAGAAGATTCTATAAAATATCAAGCGTCTCAAACTAATATTTAAGCGAAGAAAAAACAGAAACATTATATAAACTATTGAATCACTGGTGAGGAGGTTGGACTAAAAAAAATTAAAACCAATATGGTTGCCTGGTAAACTTTAAGATGTTACTAATATTTTCTTTTTAGCTCCTCTTAGTTTTTTCCGTAAATCAAACATAATTTGATATTTTAAATTCCACCTTCCTCGTTAGTGATTCGTTAGATTTTTATACGTATTTGTTTTTCTCCGCTTAAATATTAATTTGTGATCCCTAATCTGTGCAAATTTTCTTAAATTTAATTTCGGTAAGGATTCTAAAAATATTTATATTAAGGATGGTGCGTACGGAACACTCTGTATGACTAATATTGTCCCTGTTAAACGAAATATATTTTTTTGATTACTTTTAAAACTTTTAATCAATTAAATGTTAGACTTTAAACTTAGACAACTGCCAGGGCTTAATATTAAACTATTCAAACACTTCGTGTACAAAACCCATGCACAAAAGACATCGTATCATTTCCTTTTTACCATTAAACATTGACAAAATAAAGATCTCCAAATAAGGCTTAGGACTGAAATTTAATAGTTCTTGAAATTATGTTCAACTAAGTATTTAATGCTACAACAAGAACTTTGAAAGCCAATTGGCATCTTAAAAATATTAAATTAAACCAATTAAGAAAAGAAGTGTTGCACTGAGGAAACAAGTATGGCCAAACCTAACAGAATCTGGTAAAATTTACCATGTTTCTAGCTCTATAGGAGCGCCAAAGAGTTCCGTAATTTTTACCGAAGCGTTTTGGTATTGATTTCGGTAAAATTAAAATATGGTTTTAAAATATGTGATAAAATTCGGTAAATGTAGTAAAATTTGGTAATTTTATCATATCTTAGAGCATGGCATAAAAGCCATTTATTCGATGAAATTTGCTTTTCAATTTAGTATTTTTACGAAATGTGTGGTAATAAGAACTATAATTTTGAAAACCAGAATTTATGTTAAACCATTACCATACAAAAGGAAAAAAACACCAAATGAATGGTTCAAATACCGTATATTTCAGATTTATAAGCTAGAATTACTTTTTTTTTTACCAGAAATATTATTACGGTAATTTTACCAGAATGTTTTCTTCGTGTAACTTCAATTAAATAAAGTCGTTTTGTTCTAAATTTTTTTGTTGATAATAAATCCCACAATTTGTTTCAAAGTGATTTTATTTATAATTTTTTTTTATTTCTTACAGTGTTTTAACATTCAAATTATTTGGGTAAACATAATGGCAAAATTTTCTTATATCTGCGCTCTAGACTGGATCTGGTGTTTTTTGGTCTTTGCTTCATTTATTATTAAAGGGCGGTATTGGATTCATCAGCTATTCTTTGCATAAGCAATAGCATTACCGTGTTTTATAGTAAAAACGATATTTCTTCTCTGACCAAAAAAAACAAACAAGCTAACTCTAATTAAATCTGGTGTTCGATTCCCAGCAATGGCTGGTCGATACGAATTCCGCACGCGGCTCGCACCGACTCTAGTGCGGACGTAAAATATCCTCAGTGGTAGATGTATCATGGTCCCCTTGGACTCCTTGCCGTCAGATAAATCGTGGTGGTTTTCCTCTCCATGTAACGTAGATGCGGGTTAGTTCATCAAAAAGTCCTCCATGAAAGCAAATTTCTCCCATTACTTAATCCAGAAGTTCCCTTGTCTTCTAGATTAGATTCAAATTTACAAGGCTACGGAGTTGAAAATTAGTAATTGTAAACAAAAAAATTAGATTGGCAGTTCAGCGGCGGTTATAAAATAAAATTAAATCTGGTACCAGTGTCCAGAAAGATTACTTTTTTGATCATTGTCATCAGATTTGAATTTAGCATGCATATTTTCTGTATAGGCTATATAAATTTAGTTTTACCACTTAATTTAAATAACTTTACATCTTTTAATTTGGTTTCAATTCAATTGAGTTTAAATTATTCAATGTAACATCTTAGATTTAAAAAATAGTGATTACATTAACACCC
This sequence comes from Parasteatoda lunata, assembly GCA_949128135.1. Taxonomy (NCBI): domain Eukaryota; kingdom Metazoa; phylum Arthropoda; class Arachnida; order Araneae; family Theridiidae; genus Parasteatoda; species Parasteatoda lunata. The sequence continues at coordinate 22,173,966 of OX421981.1, read as the reverse complement.
TTTTAAATTTCCAGTGAGTCGATTGTTATGAATCACATAAGGCGTGGTCCTTAAATATATGTCTGATTCCATTCCTCGAGAGTAAATTATTATTATCTAGCCATCTTTAACAATGGCATTCAAATGTATATCTAATTCTTTTTATTGTCAGTTACTCTAAATATTCTTCGGATACTTCGTAATAGATCCTTCTAGTAAAAATAAAAAGAGTCCAGACAATAGTAGCCGACGAAACAGAGGAAAAAAATTGCCCTTCAAAACCCTTTCTGGACAGCGTTTTATTTTCTTGTTGTTCAAGGTTTTTTTCTGAATTTACATCAGATAGAAGAATGGGTTCAAAAGTCACCATCAATCTCCTGTTAACACAACTTCCATAAGTGGAACAAACTTACTCCCCCAAAAATAACAACAAAAAACAGTTTCAATTTGAGTTTCGTGCGTTATATCGCTAAGCGTAATAGCTTTAGGGACCAAAAGAAATTTTTTTAGGTAAATTAATCAAGGACTAGAAAACAATCACGCAAGATCTAGATGGGTGTTATGGCTGGAATTTCGGATGTTATTTAATATTGCGTGATTAGTATCTTGAAGTTCACCAGTTTATGTCTTAAAATCCCTTCAAGATTGAATTCCATGCAAATGGTTACTCCATTTTCATGATGATCTATGTAGAGTATTATTCATTTGAATTATTCGATAGGATCACGATTAGAATCACCTTAAGAGGTTTTAGAAAGTCTGTTTTTCCGCGGAACTTGTTCTTTTGTGGTTCAAGAGTTCAAATGCAATCTTGCTTAGAAAAATAGAAACTGAATGATGCTTGAATTGGATGTGCGCGAGTTGTTAAGTTCTATAGCAAAAAAGCATGTGCTTGAAAATATTACTAAACTGCTGTTATTATATAAAAATAATTTAACATTTCAGGATTAAGTGATATTGAGATTATTTCAACGACAAGGGCAAAAAAAAAAAAAAAAAACTTTCTCCTTATTTTTAGCGGGCATAAAAAGTTTATGAAGGATAAAACGCTTGACAGAAATCAGAACATTTTAAAGGTAATTGCTTTGTTACGATATTTCTATTTTAATGAAAATGTTTGCAATATTTTATATAATTGTTTTAAATAAGTTGAATTATATCTTGAAATTCACCAGTTATCGCTATTAGTATCGGGAAGTTCAGTTTATATCTTATAATAAATACCTTCAAGATTGAGTTCCATGCAAATATTTACTCCATTTTTATGATGATCTATGTAGAGTTTATTATTCATTTAAATTATTCGATAGGATCACGAGTAGAATTATGGTAATTGGTTTTAGACTGTCTGTTTGTTTTACCTTGCAGTTTATTCTTTTGTGGTTCAAGAGTTCAAAATGTAATCTTGCTTAGAAAAATAGCAACTGAATGATGCTTGAATTGGATGTACACGAGTTGTTAAGTTCTTAAGCAAAAGCATGTGCTCGAAAATATTCCTAGTTTTAACTGCTGTTATATTAAAAAGTTTAACGTTTTAGGATTACGTGATGATGAGATTATTTCAACGGTAGAATCTTTCTTCGTATTTTTACTGAGTATAAAGGATAAAACTCTTGACAAAAATCAGTATAGCTTAAAGGTAATTCCTTAGTTACGATATTTCTATTTCAATATAAGTGCTTGCAGTATTTTATATAAATGTTTAAAATCAGTAAAGTCAGTTGAATTATATATTGAAGTTTACCAGTTATCACAATTAGTATCTTGAAACTCACGAGTTATTTCAATTGATATCTTGAACTTTATTAGTTTATGTTTTAAAATCCCTTCAAAATTGAATTCCATAGAATTATGATAAGAGGTTTCCGATTGTATTTTTTTTTCCGTGGAAGTTGTTCTTTTTTGCTTCAAAAGTTCAAATGCAATTTCGCTTAGAAAATAGAAATTGAACAATGCTTGTACAATGAATTGAACAATGCTCAAAGGTTTTAGGATTAAGTAAAAATAAGATTGTTTCAGTATAAACGATGAAAAACTTTATTCATATTTTTACCCGGTATAAAGGATTACAGAAATCAGTACAGTTTAAAGACAATTGCAATGTTGCAATATTTCTATTTTAAGAAAAAGGCTTGCAATATTTTATATAAATGCTTTAACTCAGTTACATTATATCTTGAATTTCGCCAGTTATCTCGATTAGTATGTTACAGTTCAGTTAATGTCTTAAAATCATTGCTCGACTGAATTCCATGCAAAAGGTTGTTTAATTTTCATGATGAGCTATGTGGTTATGAGTTATTTGATGGAATTATGTGAGTATTTATGATGAGAGTCTCTCAATTGTCTGTTCGTTCTGTTTTGGAACTTGTTTTGCGGTTCAAGAGTTCAAACGCAACTTTGCCAAGAAAAATAGAAACTGAATGATGCCTTAATTCAACGTACGCAAGTTCTTAAGTTCAGCAAAAGCTCATGTTCAAAAACATTATTGATTTTATCTGATATCTTCTTACTTAAAATTTTAAGTGTTAACGATATTGTAAAGGACAAAAGTTGTTGTTCTTATCTAATTTTTAGCGAGAATACATAGTTTGTGGTGGAAAAATCTTGGGACAGAAATGAGTACAATTTTAAAGGTAATTGCTTTGTTATAATATTTCTACTTTATTAAAAAATGCTTGCAATGTTTTATATGAACGTTTAAAAACAGTTAAAGTATATCTTGAAGTTTACCTGTTATTGTGTCAATTATTGAATTTTTAAAGCTGACTCGGTTATGTTACAAAATTCTTTGTAGATAGAATATCCACTTCATTTCTTACTTCTTACTTCATTCTTTCTTCATTTCTTACTTCTGATTACTTCATTTTCTTGATGACCTACGTAGAGTTTATTATTCATTGGAATTATATGAAGAGATCATAGGTAGAATTACGGCAAAAAAGTTTTTGACTATCTGAAATTTTTGTCCTGGAATAGGCTATAATTTGGTTCAAATGCAGTCATGTTTAGAAAAAGTAGAAACTGATTGAGGCTTGATTTGAATGTACGCGAATTGTTAAGTTTTAGTGCATCAGTTCATTTGTGAAGAATTTTCAAGTTTTAATTTCTGTTATTGTAAAAAAAGTTAACAATTTTCAGGTTTATTTGATAACCCAATATTTTTTAGCGTAATAGATAAAAAATTATTCTTAGTCAGTATGAAATGTTTATGGAGGAAAAACAATAGGCAGGAGTTAGTATATTTTTAGAATTCATTGCATCACAATATATCTGTTTTAACGGATCATAGTTCCTTAAATTAATGTTCCAAATCAGCTAAAATTCCCTTAATCATTCAAAGAAAAAATTTAGGTTTCAAATTTATTTTTGGGAATTTTCCTTTAACAAAAATATACCAGACCATGTATTGGTTATCATCTGGTAACAATTGATAAAAAACGAACTACTCTAAACTACTTGTTATAATTTTAGGTAATAGTACAGCTCTAGTGTCACAGTCTTTATCTAGTTATACTAAAGTCAGGTTATGAAATATACTGTAAAAAATTTCAGATCAAACTATGCTAAAAACTACCGGCACTCAGAGTGCCTTTACTTTTTACTGTAAAATCTATTTTTACCGGAACATGTTACGAAACAAAAAAATCTGATATACCTTCATTTTTAGAGTAATAATTACCGTAAAATCACTGAATCACTCTATTTAAATACATATTACTTTAAAAATTAAGGCATAATATTTTACGGAATATTTATGAATTTTTTTTATAATTTTTATTATTTGTTTAAATATTTATGGATTTTATGGTTGATCACCCAAAGTGCCGGTTTTTTTTGCCGTAATTTGATCTGGAATTTTTTTAGAGTATACCTATAGTTTTGTAGAATAAAATTAATCTCTTCGAAAGGATAGCTGATTTAGAAAATGCTTAAAATTAGAGAAACATTATTCTACACGGAGAAAAGTTCTGGTAAAACTACCGTACTGTTTGGTAATAATTTTTCTGGTAAAAAAAAAAGAAACACTACTTTGTTTTGTTCCAAAATATACGGTATTTAAACCATTAATATGGTAACGGTCTACCGAAAATTCCTGTTTTTAAAATTGGAGTTCTTATTCATATAGTACACACATTTAGTAAACAATTCAATTCTGAAAAGTAAATGTAACCGAATAAATTACTTTTATGTCATGCTCTAAGGTATCATGATAAAATTACCAAATTTTAAATTATTTACCAAGTTTTCTCACATATTTTGTACCAATATTTTATTGTTAATTTTACCAAAATCATAACCAAAGCGGTTCGGTAAAAATTTCCGAGTTTCTCAGTGTTCCCATAGAGACAGAAACACGGTAAATTTTATTATATTCCGGAAATTTTTGACCATAATTTTTTACTTAGTGTAGAATCGATAAAATTTAATAGATAAAATTGATAAAATTTAATAGAAAAGAGAACTTAAAAGTAATTTATGTTTGATTTGTGCTAAAAAATAACTCTCATGAACTTATAATGAGCTTTTAGAAATATCCTTTGTATTTTTTGTACATGTTTTAAAATCATTAACAATTTTAAATTTAGTCATAGCCTTGAGATTTTTACATCCAAAAAAGAAAACCTATATGTAATTAAATTATAAAGCAAACAATAATCGATTTACTGCTGAAAAAATTATCAACATTTTATATTTATTTTTCCTTCTCTTCAAATAAATTACTGAAAAGGAAATGTTTATGAATTATTACAATATTTGATAGACCTGATAACATTAAAATTTAACTTAAAAGTTAATAGTCTTGCTGAAAATGAAAAAAACTACTATAATTATTTCTTTAAAAGCAAAATAAAAATGTTTTATTTAATTGCTACTTTCAGCTGAAAGCTGGATTAGAATTAATGGTTAAATTTCATTTTTCGTTTTTGTCAGGCGATAAAAATCTACCAATTCAATGGAAGTTATTTTGTTTTTATGATAATTTGAATTTTAAGAAATCTTTTCTTTAATCCATGGCGCCGTAGATTTCATTTGACTGATGATGTTTGATGTTATTTAATATTATTTATTGTTTTGTTTCGATCTGAAAAGTAAATAAAGTCTTTTCTTGTCTCGGTTTTTCTTTTTTTTTGTCCTTGGGCAAGAGGATTTTACAAGCCTTATTTGATGTCGAACAGACAGGTGGTATCGTAAAAAATAATTAAAAAAACTAAAACAAAATAAATAAGTTCTTGTAAAATGGAACTAAACGATTATATCTTTTGCTTTGCACCTCGAGGCATGTTTTTGTTTGGATTTGATTTTTTTCTCTCTCTCCTTTTTGGAGCTGTGTGATAAAAATTGTAGCTTGTCCAGGCTTATAAAAAAAAGATATTTATGGTTTTAATTTTTCTATTTTTAACCCTTTGTGGGACAGAAAAACTTTGAACCAAAATTTCATTCCTGATGAACCATGAGAATTTTGGTTATCGTATATACAACGAAAATGAAGCTATCTGCTTTATCTTTATATATTTTTTTTTAAATCTATTTTTATATTTATGCTTGAATTTTATAATTTTTAAACATTATTTATATTGATAATGGTTCATTAAAAACCGTGTAGTTTAAGAGATAAAAACTCTTTCAGTTTCAGTAGTTTATATTGTTGTCGAATTTAACTGGGGCAGTTTTTAATCCAGCACTCCTGAGAAGACTGAATGCCATCCAGCTATTAAGTTTTAGTTTTAAAATTGGGTTGTTATAAATTATATTAATTATACTATAGTTATTTATATTAATTATACTATAGTTATTTATATTAATTATACTATAGTTATTTATATTAATTATACTATAGTTATGTTATAAATTCAACAATATAACCTCACTTAACAGGGTTATTGTAATAATTAATAACTATACTTTTCATCATCTTAATTTAATTTTAAAAGGAAGTTATCTTGTTTTTTTATGTTAGTTTGAATTTCAAGATGTCTCTTCTTGTATTGATGACACTGTAGATTTTATTTCATTTATGATCTTTTAAGTTATTTGGTATTATTTAAAGTTTTATGTTTATTTGAAAAGCTAATTAATTAAATCATTACAAAGGTTTTTGTAAAATGGAACTACACGATTTTATATTTTTTTGGTAACTGGAGGCAGGTAGTTTTCTGCTTGAGTTCGTTTTTCTTCCTTTTTTTTGAAATTTTTGAAAAGCTTGGGAAAAAATGTTTATAATTTTGTTTTTTTTATGCTTTATTCTTCTTTTGCAGATACGATGTTACGAATTTAATTTTAGGTTTAGGTTTTTACAAATAATATGGTTATGTTATAAATCCAACACTATAACCCCAACAGACAGAGCTGTTGGAGAAAAAATTAAGTATGCTTTCAGTTATCTCTAATTAATTTTCCCAAATAAACTTCTATGGAAGTTATCTTGTAATGATAATTTAAATTTAAAGATATCTTTTCTTTTATTCACGTCGCCGTGTATTTCATTTTACTGATGATCATCGATGTTATTTAACACTATTGATTGTTTGTGTTGATGTAAAAAACAAATTAAGTCTTAATTGTATAGTTTTTTTCTATCCTTGAGTAAAAGGATACAAGTGCCTCATTTAATGTCGGACAGACAGGTGGTATCGTCAAAAAATAAATAAAAAATAAAGTAATCCAAAAGCTCGTGTAAAATGAAACTAAATGACAATATCTTTTGCTTTGTGACCCAAGGCAGTTTTCTGTTCGGATTAGTTCTTTTTTTTCCCTCCTCTTCTTCATTTGGAGATCTAAGAAAAGCTGCGCGAAAAAAATTACCGTTTGTTCGCATCTGCAGATAAAAAATGTTTATAATAGGTTGTTTTATTTTTAATTCCCATGCAGATGTGATGTTACGGATAGATCTTTTGCTTTAGGTTGATACTAATTATACTACGGTTATGTTACAGACAGCGATGGGATTCAATCGACGTGTAACGTTATGTGGGTATTAGTTCTTAAAATTCTAAAGTTTCGTGTACAGGTTTTTAATTCTTAAAGATTTTCAAATTTTAAACCTGAGTTGTGGTGGCTGAGGGTATAGAGCGTTCCCCTCCCAATGAAGTGAACCGGTTTCGAATCCCAGCTATGGCTGGTGGATACGAATTCCGCACCCGACTCGCACCGACCACAGTGCTGACGTAAAATATCCCCAGCGGTGGAAGGATCATGGGTTATCATCCCTTTGCCGTCAGGCTAAGCGCTGGAGGTTTTCATGGTTTTCCTCTCCATGTAACGCAAATGCGGGTTAGATTCCTCAAAACGTCCTAAACGTAGGAAAATTTCTCCCAATACTTGATCCAGGAGTTCAAACTAGGTCCCAAAATTGGGTCGAATGTTCAACAATGGTTATAAAAATTTTTTTTAAACCAGTTTTTAAAAACATACACTGAGTAAAAAGCATGGTAAAAATTACCAGATCATGGTAAAAATGACCGTGTTTCCAGGCTGCACACAAAAAAGTAAAATAATTTTTTTAACCAGGTCATTGATAATGATTCTGGTAAAATAAAATATAAAATATTGTTAAAAATTAGTGTTAAAAACTAAAAAATATGGCGTTAAATATAAAAATATGTGTTTAAATTTGGTAAATATGGTAAAATGTTGTAATTTAATCATGGTACTTCAGAACAGTAGTCTTCGACTCCCGGACTACCCAAGGAACATTAAATTTTTTCTTTTTTATTTACTGTGGTGTATTTCTGTCGGGTTTGTGCGACTATCCATGGACGAGAGATTTATCGGAGCTAACAGACGTCATTTCAAGCAGCAATAATACTGCAAGTCATTTAATTGCACTTTATTTTGAAGGTATGTTTAAATAATATTAAATTAAAGCTATGAAATCAAAACAATCCAAATATAAACAATCTAATTTAATAATTTAATTTATGTTTCATCGAATCTTTTTCTCAATAAAAATATCCAAGAAAACTTCTCTGAAAATTCTTTGAGAGAAAATCAAATTCTACAAATAGATTATATTAATAGATTTCTACAAATGCTAACAGCATTTACATAAAAATTCGAAAAATATTCGTATAGTGGAGTATTATTCGTATTCTTCAAAAAGATCTTCGGTGATTTTTTTTATTATGGGCATAATTCAAACTGTGTGTTTAAGAAAATGGACAAAGTATGAAATGCGAGTTTGAAAAATTGGGAACTCTAAATGTGTAGTTTGAAAAATGAACATTGCTTGAAAAAGGCATTTAAAAAAATGTGCGTTTTCAATTCTAAACAAAGATCTGAAATTTTTAAAACCTTGTCACTCTTGAGGAAGGCGCCAACCAAATCAATATGAAAATTTACTTAGTTTTTTTTTTAAATACTACGAATAATCATTAGTCTATAATTAATTTCTTTAAAATACTATAGTCATTACAGTATTTTAAAAATCTCAAGCTATGTTCATTTTTCTTTATTTTGTGGTTTGATTTATATCCACCGACAATGGTTAATATTCACCAAAAATTAGTAAGAGAGAATAAAAGAACAAACCAAAAACACTTGTTCCAACACCTGTAAGGAGATTGAACATAGTAAAAAATTCACCATTTCAATTTTAAAAATTTAACCGAAATTTTTAATACCTTGTAATTTTGCAAAAGACGCCAACCAAATTAATGTGAAAAGTCGCTTAGTTTTTTTAAATGCTATGAATAATCATTAGTTTTTAGTTAATTCTTTTAAAATATTGTAGTCATAACAATGATTTAAAAATCTCAAGCTCTCTTTCCTTTATTTATCACATGATTTGAGCTTTGTCCACCAACAGTGGTTTACTTTTTACAAAGAATTAATTAAAAAAAATTGGAAGAGCTAACCAAAAGCACCTGTTAAGAGATTGGACCTAGCAAAAAATTCACCTTTTCAATCTTAAAACTTGTACCAAAATTTTTAATACCTCGTAACATTTTCAAAAGACGCCTACCAAATAAGTATGAAAATTTTTTGTTGTTGAAATACTGCGAATACTCATTAGTCTCAAGTTAATTCTTTTAAAATCCTATAAACGCAACAGTACTTTTAGCTATGTCCATTTTTGCGCGATTTGAACCATGTCCACCAACAATGGTTTTTATAAAGAATTAGTCAAAGAAAATGAAAACACAAACCAAAAACACCTGGTCCTTTCTTTATAGAACAATGTACATTGATAAATGATTATATACAAAAGGGCTTTCTCCAAGCAAATACGGTATTATTGCCATTTGCTTGAAGGAAAGATAAAGAACTAAAATGTGAAAAAAGAAATCTAAAACTTGGTTCTTTGTCAGCGATATTTTCTGTTCAACCCTTCTTTTTTCAATATTTACACGATCTTGACAGATTTTTGCTAGTTGTACTTCCTTTAGGGCTTCAGTACTTGCAAAAGGCGTCTCTCTAGTGATTTTTCCCACCTACCTTTGACATGACGAAAAAAGTATTGTAATTAATATTAATTGCTATACAGTCATTGACCTATACGATGGACAGCCGTAAATAATCGTTTAATTAACTCCTTCATTTAAGTGGTGTCCCCCCGTTTCTAAACCCCCTTTCTAACAAAATAAGCAAAGCTGACGCGTAACAAGCTGCAATTCATTGTTTTTGAAAGGAGGTGTTCGAACTTTATTACTTTAGACAGCTCTATTACATTGAGAACTGTAATTTGAGATAAGTTTCGTAAATGAGTGGTTAGTTTAAAAGGAATGAAGAGTTTTGTTGTTATGTTTTTGAGTTTGCATTCAAAAGTCCCGTAAAATAAAGTTTCTGCTCATATTTTTAGGACGGGGTATAGAAATGACCGGGTGCCCAGTCACCATGCAACTAAAATTTTTTAGATCGAACCCAATATTTTAGTAAATTTTAACTTGTTTTTTTTTTTTTGAAACTTTAAAATTTGAATATTTTCGGATAAAAATATTTATCTCATCATAAAAAGTATATTCTTAACATCCTAATTATGTAGACACGTAGAAAGATTTTAGTTTTCTTATTTTAGTAGACTTTATACATTTAATTAATTTATTTTTAGCTTACATAAAATAAAAAGATTAATGGCTTTAATTTAATTTTAAAAAAGTAAAAATTTTAAAGCTGCAATATGTATTTTAGGGGAACCGGAAAGTAATGCCGTTTCGGCGCATTAAATATTCGTTTGGCTTAAAACCAATTCACTTTTTTCGATCCCTTTCGATTCATTTTCGATCCGGCATTGAAAGGTTGTTGCTTTAAAAGTTTTATATGTATATATATATATATATATATATATATATATATATATATATATATATATATATATTGTATATATATATATATATATATATATATATATATATATATATATATATATATATATATATATATATATATATATATATATATATATATATATATATATATATATATATATATATATATATATGTATATATATATATATACTAGTGGGCTACGCCCCCTGCTCGCTAACGCTCGCCAGCCCCCGAAAATTGCTACGCAATCTTATATGGTTTGCTTCTCAAACCAAGCTCACTTCGTTCGCTACTAACTTAGGTACATTGCAAATGCACAAAATTCTAAGGATTCAAAACAATCATTCAAATCCATATAACAACTTTTTTTTTTTAAAAAAAAATTACATCTTTTTAGTAAATACTAAGTCATTAAAATAAATTTGAAGAAGAGATCACATTTGGTGAGAATGCTCTCTCTGGTTATTTCAGTTTCCGTTTTTAAAAGCGCTATATGTTGAGCCCCCTCAGCTAGATTTGACATGTGATATTTTTAGCGGCAATCATTGGTCGATTTTCTAGCGTTGCCATTCGGGGAGTTGTAATGAGGCTTTTTTTTGTCGCCGTGTAAGAGAAATGCATATATATATATATAGATATCTGCTATCTTGCTTTAAAACCTTTTAAAAAAAATCGTTCCTTGGGCGAGGTTTATAGTCTAGATGATCTAGAGGAAAATACATGCATAGTACTCATTTGTATATTTTCATGAGCTCAAAAATTTAGAATGAGTAACTTTTAAGAAAATAAAACAAAATATATTTCAAAAGCTTTTAATTTTCTCAAAACTGGGGCTTTTCTTGACATTGACATTTCGCGCCATTTCCATAATTTGCGTAGAGGATTATGGTGAAAGATGGACAAAACGCCAAGTAACAATCTCAAATAACTGTTAAATCTCACAGCAGTTTTGAAAAAAAAAATTATATTATTTGCTAGGACATAACAGTCACATACAAATGTTAATAACTCCCAATTGTAATAAAAATAGCATTTTATTACCTTAAAAAGCGTTTTTTGTAAGACTACAGAGCCTATAGAGAGCAGCTTAAAAAAGACGGTATAATATGGTAACGCTCATACTTATATATTTATGTATCTTTTAATGTTGAAATTTAGAAAAAAAGCTTAAAAATCTATATCTATATACAAATATCTGAAATAATGAAATTAAAAAAAACATTTAAATCATCAATTAAAAAATATTTTAATTAAGGAAGAATGATATACACTGATATATAACTGAAATCTCTGAAGTTTCAAATGTAACTATTAAACGATTGTTTTTGTTTCTATTGACATTTTCATCCTGTTTATAATTACATCTCATAATTAGAAGAGAGTATATCATAGTTAGCATAATACATTTATTATGCATTGTGATAATTATCTCTAATTAATCAGTGAAAAATTCCGATAAATTTACAGTATCGCATGTTGAAGACATTTTTGTTAAGATAAAACCATAATTCTGGAAATAAAACCAAAATGTATGGCATTTAAACCTTTCATTTGATAATTTTTCGGTTTATATGGCAATGGTTTACCGGAAATTTCTGGATTTCTAAGTACACACATTTAGTAACAAATACATGACACACATTTAGTAACAAATACATGACACACATTTAGTAACAAATACATGACACACATTTAGTAACAAATACATGACACACATTTAGTAACAAATACATGACACACATTTAGTAACAAATACATGACACACATTTAGTAACAAATACATGACACACATTTAGTAACAAATACATGACACACATTTAGTAACAAATACATGACACACATTTAGTAACAAATACATGACACACATTTAGTAACAAATACATGACACACATTTAGTAACAAATACATGACACACATTTAGTAACAAATACATGACACACATTTAGTAACAAATACATGACACACATTTAGTAACAAATACATGACACACATTTAGTAACAAATACATGACACACATTTAGTAACAAATACATGACACACATTTAGTAACAAATACATGACACACATTTAGTAACAAATACATGACACACATTTAGTAACAAATACATGACACACATTTAGTAACAAATACATGACACACATTTAGTAACAAATACATGACACACATTTAGTAACAAATACATGACACACATTTAGTAACAAATACATGACACACATTTAGTAACAAATACATGACACACATTTAGTAACAAATACATGACACACATTTAGTAACAAATACATGACACACATTTAGTAACAAATACATGACACACATTTAGTAACAAATACATGACACACATTTAGTAACAAATACATGACACACATTTAGTAACAAATACATGACACACATTTAGTAACAAATACATGACACACATTTAGTAACAAAAACATAACTGAAAAGTAAATTTAACTGATTAAATGTTTTTTATGCCATGCTGTAAGGTATCATAATAAAATTACCAGATTTTAACACTTATTATAAAACAATATTTTATTGTTAATTTTGCCAAAATCATTATCGAAGCGTTTCGGTAAAAATTACTAAGCGTTTTGGTTTTTCCACAAAGCTAGAAACACAGTAAATTTTATCATATTCTAGTTATTTTCATTATACTTTTTTTTCTCTCAGAGGGGCATTAGTTATGATGCATATATGTATACTAATTAGCATATTATATTGATTACACATTATGCTAAAGATCACTAACTAGCATTAATTAGGATGCACATATGTATAATAAATAGCATAAACTTTTTATAATTAGCATTAAGAGCACTTGCTAGAGATGGACAAAAAATAGGCTTGCAATTATGTTGAATTGTTACGATTTCAATATTATTAGCTAAAAAAAGCTTTTTCCTGAGACAAAAAAAAAAAAAAAAAAAAAAAAATAATGTGCGAAAAGCAGATTTAACATTAACAGAAATGGGAAGAAATCTATCTATTTATGAGAAGTTTTATCAAAATGTGAGGAATATGATAATTTAATTCAATGTAATTTATAGTAGTCTTACATCATTGAGCGAAATCTGAACAAACCCGCTGAGCAGCACATTTGTGTAGAGAAAAAGTAAATTTTATTCTTCCTAACACAAATCTTAAAACCGAGCCTACTCCCAATAACGATTGGGTGCGATTTAATTTCTTTAAGAAACATACATTTTAGATACAAATCTGCAAACATTGCGGAAGAGGATTTAGTGATACAGAGGCGTGAATTCTTAAGATTTATTTTTTAGAATTTCTTTTCTTTCTTTACTCTAAGCTTTTTTTTTCTTTAAGGTTAAAAATTAGAACTAGATTTATTTATTAGGTATTTGCCAATATAAATCAAGGAAGTGGGATTTCTGGGAATAAATTTTAGATAAATATTCATATTGTAAAGAAAAAATGTTAACTTTCACAAAATGTTTTATGAAATTCTAAAAATATATCTCATTTTTTTTGCGTTATAAAATTTGAATTAAAAATGTTCCTGAACTAGTAACAATCATTTAAGAACTCATGATGAACTCATTTTCTACGTACTTTAACAACGAAATATTTTTTTAAATTTTTTTCTCCTGTGTTTGGAGTTACGTATTTTATTAGTTCCGTATTATATTTTTAAATTTAAATTCCGTATTATATTTTTAAATTTAAATTCCGTATTATATTTTTAAATTTAAATTCCGTATTATATTTTTAAATTTAAATTCCGTATTATATTTTTAAATTTAAATTCCGTATTATATTTTTAAATTTAAATAAATGACTGGCAGAAAGTTGTCCAAATTTTTCTGCTTTTAATAAAACTATTTTTACTGTGTAGAAAATGCTTGGAAGAATAAAGTGTTCAAAATTTCTAGAAAAAAGTAATTTTTATAGACAGAACAGATATTTTTAATAAAACAGGTTAATTTTACTGTGTATGTGAATTTTATATAAATGTGAATTTTACTATGAATGTGAATTTTTTGTTGATTCATAAAGAATACAGTGCACAGTTATGCATGGAATGTACGCAGTTTGTCTTTATTCAAAATTAGACAGAATAGATCATGCGGCACATGATCAGGGGGAAAATAACCAAAAACGAAAATTATTCAACGTAATGACTAAAAATAATTAATTTAATGATTTCGTTCATTTCGTTCAATGAGTGTTCATTTACAATAAGCTTTAAATGTCAGATGTTTAGTTGTCTTCCTTTTTTTTTGTTGGCAATATTTTGTGTATGTTTAACTTTCAAAACAAAATTCAAATTTGCATGAATTTTTGGATGCTTTCTATAATCAGTAAATAATTTGATCAGTACAAAAATCAAGGAATGTAATTGAAACGGTTTTTTTAATTCACCTGTCGTCATAGCATGTGCCAGTTTACAAATGATATTCCCCAAAAATATTGCTTTTATATCGCTAGCACTGGAATAAATGGAATTAAGACATCTTGAACTCTCTTTCGATACCAACTATAAGATAATTATCCTTTCTTTTATCATACACAGTCAAAACTACTATGGTCAAAACGACGAAAAAATGGTAAAATTCATTGGATTTATGGCAGTATGGGAACACCAAAAAGTTTCGTAAAACTTACCGAAAAGTAATGATTTTGGTAAAATTAACAATAAAATATGGTTTTATAATATGCGATAAAATTTGGTAAATGTGGTAATTTTATAATGATGCCTTAGAGCATGGCATAAAAACCATTTATTAGGTAGAATTTATTTTTCAGTTATGTATTTTTCCCTAAATGTGTAATAAGAACTGTAATTTTGAAAACCAGGATTTCAGGTAAACCTCTACCATTTGAGCGGAAATATTACCAAATTAATTATTTAAGTACCGTATATTTCTCGGTTTTATTAACCATATTATGTTTTTTTTTTTAAATTTTTTTTCTCCCAAAAATGTCATTATTATTCAGTGCGATAATTTTACCAGAATTTTTTTCTTCGTGTATAGTGAATGCAATGTTTAAAATTAGGTTTTGTTGCAAACTTTACCAAGTCTAAAGCTTTACTTTAAATTTAACTTCAAGCGAGTTAAAAATTTCTTGTAAATATTTTGTTTTGTTATCCTAATTAATTACTGCGTTAGTTTAAAGCAAAAGTGTTGAATGATAAATAGACAATTTTGAATAAAATAGACAATTTTAAATTTATGTCGCATAATTTCTTTTAAGCTACGCATAAAGCTGATATATAAAATCTTAGGATAAATTTCATGAAATCGTAATCATAATAATGCCATGAAACACTTTTTTTCACACTTTTTTAATTCAAAAATAATAAAGGCAATAAGTGTTAGGAGTGTAGGTTGAACTTTTGACTAGTAAGAATGAATGTAAAAAAGAACACTACATGTATCATTTTTGCATCTCTTCTAATATTTTCCAATTGAAGAATATTATTATCGTCCATTGGCACGTCCAGGCATGTAATTAAAAGCTTCACACAAGTAGGAGATTTAATGCTTTTACTTAAGTGGCTGTTTATTTAAATGATTGAAAAAAGCGCATTTGTTAATAAACATAAAAGAAATTTAATTGTTTTCTATTATGATGCAAATCATAAGAAAATGACGCAAACGGATTTGATACATGACTATGATTAATGATTTAACTTTTCTGTTAAAAAAGAAGTTCTTAGTAAACTTTTAAAAGTAAAAGAGAAACAGAACTATTTTACGAATTAAAAAAAAGAATAATTTTATTATCCGTTAAATAAGAAAAAAAATACGTAATGTTTTTATTGTATTTATATTTTGAATTTGTATATTATATGAAATTTTGTAAATGAAAACTTTAACTAAACTTTAAAGCTTTAATATAATAGAAAATATTTTCTCTTAAATGTCTTTTTCAAAAACTGCCGTATTATGGAAACGTTACACATAACATAGGAGTCATAAACTAGTGTTTTAAACTCTTCATATGCAACCTAATTGATTCCACAATGCTAATAAAAAAAAAAAAAAAAACACAAAGAAAACTTTGTTGTGTGCAAATATGATTCAAAATGCTCTAAATATAATTTTTAATTTCTTTCTTTAATGAAGATATTAAAGGGTTCAAGCAAGCTTCTCAAAAATATTTTTCAAGCCTTGTGCTGCCATCTCTGTTTTAAAGAGAAAACTAATATATCATTTTAGCGTATCTTAACATAAAAAATGGGGACAATTATTTTACACCTAAGTGGTGCAGAAACAAGGACAGTCCCTGATGTAGTGAAACACCAAGAATGTTCTTTCATACAAGCAAAAGAACATTCTTGGTGTAAAGTATTGCTACCAGTATAGCCACCATATTGCCATTCATTATCACAAATATTTATAATAATAGTAAGATAAGATACACATAAGAGTTAAAGTTATATATACGAGGCAATATTAAGTGAAAATAATTGATTTAGGAAGCACAGATGCACGAATTGTAGGTAGAAATAAAATTAGTAGGTAAATTAAACATGCTCGTAACACAGAGAAAATATTAAGACGAATTTGAACTAGGCTTACCAGAATTAAAGCGGAGAGAAATATTATACATAATCAAATTGTTTAATACAGTTTACACAAACTTAAAAATTAAAGTATAAACATCCTTATTACACAACTAAAAATATATATGAATATTTTAACGGCGAAATTTTTGTTTCTGTAAATATATAGCATCATTAAGACAATGGTATGAAATGGACCCACACGAATAGTCAAAGTATCTACAAAATTTTTAAAACCAATTTAGCTATTCCGTAGAAAAATAGATGAACGTGCTATAACAATACAAATATATGTATTTTTTTATTTTTTAAATAAATAGATGACCTTACTAAAGCAAAAAACAACGTTCATAAAGTACAAATGGAAGTATATAAATGGACATACTATGGTTTCTGTTCTATACACAAGAGCCTTCCTCAGTACCTAAACACTAAATAATGGTAGAGAAAGTAAAAAGACAAACACGAGCAATTAGTTTAACCCATGGAGAAAGGGGAACAAGTTTGGACAAGAAAATAAGAAGGGATTAATAATAAACGGAGCCCAAGGATGCAATAGATTAAATTAAAATAAACTTCCAAATATTAGGAAACGGTGGGATACTAGAAAGATCATTAACTAAATTATTAGAATTTTATTAATTCTAAAGAGAATATAGAATTCTAATACACTAGTTAATAATCTTTCTAGTATCCCACTGCTTCCCAATAATGGAAAATATATTTTAATTTAATCTGTTGCTCCCTGGCGTTCCTGCCAAATCCCCTCACATCTGTTTAATAATCCATCTTTTTATTTTCTTGTTCAAACTTGTTCCTGTGTCTCTATTGGTTAAATTACTTTGCACGCGTTTGTCTCTTTACTTTCTCTACCATCATTTGATGTTTAGACACGAAAGAAAGTTCTAGTCTATAAAATTGAAACTATAGTATGTCAATTTATGCACTTTCATTTGTGCTTTATTTTTTTTATTATTATATATTTTTTGCTTTAGCTTACACAGCAAAAAGTATACCCTATCCTTTGTTGGAGGTGTCCTTATTTATGGAATTGATTTTGTGTTTACTTATAATTAATGAATTATTAAACATTAATTTAATTACAAAATCAGGCACTCAAAACCCTTTTTTCTGAATATGCATACTATTTTTTTTATGACGGATTCGGTATTTGGATTCTTAGAATATGGGAGGGATAGCCGCAATTTGTAATGTAAGACCTATTAACATTTTATGTAATATCAGCCCTATTGTTTTTTTTAACTTGATTAGTCGAAAATTATCTCTCGTAAAACATAACTACAAATTCCTATCCTTTTAGGAAATAACCATTGTTTAGAACCTTCATGGTTCGATACATCTTCAAAGATTAACTGAAAAGTACAATGAAGATTTTATAGTTATTCTGAAATGCAAAAAAACACGAAAAAATAAATAAATAAAAACTATGCCGGAACACAATTGGCAATTAAGTAGCTGAATCATATTCTAGCTTCATATGTGTTTTATTTTTTTTCTTCATTTGAAATTAAAATGAAAGTTTAAGACTCAAAGGAAAATATTTATGAAACAATCAATTAATGTGTTTGTTCTCAATTTTATTCTGTTTAAAAATATCGTTGCAACTTAAAATTATTCACTTGGTTTGCAGCTGAGTTTCAGATTTGTCTTACAGTAAAAAATTCTGGAACAAATTAAGGTAAAACGTACTGGCACTCAGGGTGTCGGTATTTTTACAGTCATATCCATTTGTACCAGAACATGTTACGAAACAAAAAATTGGACATACCGTAATTTTTACAGTAACGAAAACTCACTGAATTACTCTAATCGAATAAATATTACTGTAAAAATTACGTTATGATATTTTACGATAAAAATTGATTTTATGATAAAACTGGATTTTACGGTAAAAATGTACTTTACGGTAAAAATGGATTTCACGAATGATGCACCCAAAGTGCCGACACATTAAACTGAAATTTAATCTGGAATTTCTTGGTGTTGAAAAAAATGATTGGGTACAAATATCTCCCAAATTCAAGTCGAATAAGTAATATCAAATATCTGAAATTAAATCTTATTTATTATTAATTCTTATTTATAAAGAGATATTCAAAGTTTTTTTAATAATTTTTCACGGAAGTGTTCTAAAAACTTATGTTTCTTACTTGGAAAACAGCTGGATGAAGCCAATAGGGTTCCTTCAACGCCCACACTCGAAACAATTTGCTTTACATAAATCATTTCTTTCGACAGTTTCCACACGCCTTTGAAGGCAATTTAGCCGACAACTATGTACAAAGACAAAACGCGGTTCTTAAAAAACGACAAACTAATATATCATTCCATATTCTTTTTGTATTGAGTGTTTTTATAACACGACTTAAATTATCATTTAAGAAATTATTATTCTCGTTGCATAAAGTGCATATATTATTGAATTTGTCACAGAAAAACTTTTTTCTAGTTTTTGTGTTTGGGGTTAAAGAGTCGGCTTTTAGTTTAAGGGAGTGGCAATATTTTTTCCACTTAAATTGGATTATTCAGTGTTTTTTTTTAAAGAGTTAAGTTCTTTTGTCACTGAATACGACCATGAAATTTATTTTCAAAACGTTTTAAGCAAAAAAGTGAATTCACCTGCTGTAAGTGTTAAACTGTAATCTTTTCTAGACTATTTGCATAATTGTTGAGAACGTTGCAGTAAAGACAAATTAAGTTCAAAAGTAAAAATTCACGACGAAAACAAATCTGTTAAAATTATTGTGCAATGGCATTTCTGGTAAGAAAAACCAGTAACTATGGCAAATAAAACCAAAATATACGGTATCTGAACTACTAATTTCGAAAACCTTCCGTTTATATCATAACAATTTACAGGAAATTAGAATTTTCAAAACTATACTTCTTATTATTTAAGACTTAGTAACAAAATAAAAAACTGAAAAACAAATTTAATCGAATAAATGGTTTTAATGCCATGCTTTAAGAAATCATAATAAAATTACTAAATTTTACCACATTTACCAAATTTTATTACAAGCTTTAAAGCAATATTTTATTGTTAATTTTACCCATATTATAATCAAAAATTTCCAAGCTTTTTAGTGTTCCCATAGAGCCAGAAACATGATCCAATTTACCATAATTTGATAGTTTTGACTACACTTTTTTTTCTTAGTGTCTTAAGACAAATATAAGAAAAAAAATTTGGTAAAAGTACCGTACTGTACAAACATTGATAGAAAAAACCCATAATTATGGTTAATAAAATCAAAATATGCGGTATTAAAACCACTCATTTGGTAAATTTCCCGTTTATATCATAACGATTTACAGGAAATTAGAAGTTTCAAAACTATACTTCTTATTATTTAAGACTTAGTAACAAAATACAAAACTGAAAAGCATATTTAATCGAATAAATGGTTTTTATGCCATGCTTTAACAAATCATAATAAAATTACTAAATTTTACCATATTTACCAAATTTTATTACAAGCTATGAAACAATATTTCTTTGTTAATTTTACCAAAGTTATAATCAAAACTTTCCGAGCTTTTTAGTGTTCCCATAGAGTCAGAAACATGATCCATTTTACCGTATTTTGGTAGTTTTGACTACACTTTCTTTTCTCAATGTCTTAAGACAAATATAATAAAAAATAAATTCGTTGTAATTCCGTGAAAACAAAGGTTGTTGAATGGAAAATGATAATAAAAACATATTAATATTAATAGAACGACCGCGAAGACAAATATTCGAAAAACAGCCTTGATATAATTTTATAAATATTGAGAATAGAAAAAATCAAAATCCACGATAAATTTGTTAAATAAATTTTAATAATTTTAATAAAAACATCAAGCTCTAAAGAATGACATACGAAGACAAATACTTAGAAGAAAATTATTTTTTTAATAATTTTATAGAAAAAATGTTCGTTGAAGTTTGAAATAAGTAAAATATGGTATAACAAATATGGTATGTACAATAGATTCGTAATATTAATTTTAACAACGACATTATTTCAAATATGTAAAATAGCTCACATAGATTGGAATTTTTAATTAATGCACTATTCAATGCATTATTTAATTAACTATTTAAATAAATTTACAATTTCAAATAAGACTGCTGACATTATACAAATATTTAGTATTTATTTTGAACAAGGTTGATGTAAATATACCTCTTATTTAAAATGATCCTTAAAATCAACAATAACATAATATATAACTAACTAACTAAAACATAATTTAATATTTAATATTATTAAAAATTTAACATAATTAATTTTAACATAATTTAATATTATTAAAATATCTGAAAAAAACAAACAAACAAACAAACATAATTTTGGTTATAAAACCAAAATATACGGTATTTAAACCATTTGTTTAGTAATTTTTCGATTCCTATGGTAACGGTTTACCGGAAATTCTGGTTTTCAAAAATATAATTCTTATTACCACACATTTAGTAAGAAATACGAAACGGAAAGGTTAATTTAATCAATTAATTGGTTTCTATACCATGCTCTAAAATATCATGTTAAAATTGCCACGTTTACCAAATTTTATCATCACATATTATAAACCCATAGTTCATTATTATTTTTACCAAAATCATTACCAAAGCGCTTCTATAAAATATCATGAGTTATACCATATTCTAATAGTTTTAATCATACTTTTATTCTCCTATATAAAGTTCATTTTATTATAATGTTATTTGACTTTAGTTAAATATTTACAATAAAGAGTTAATTATAGTTTTAAAATGCTTAAAACATATTAAATAAAAATAACTTTAACATAAATTTAGATAACTCTATATTTTCCATTAATTTATTTTTCTGAAACAGACTTTTAATTGTGCGATTCGTAACTATAATTATAAACCGCACAGTTATATATAAATTGCATGCGAATAATTAAGAGTCTTCAATAACGCGAAACATTTTTTTTAAAACACAAAACGTATTTTTATTAAAATGGTGCAAAGCTAATTATAAATATATGTATGTATCATATTTTAATTAAATTCATATGTTTCTAATTAATGTTGTAAGCTACGTGCCCTTCGGATTTTTTTGTAATACTATCCAAACAAGTGAATTTTCTATCTGCAGACAGGTACTCCTCATTATTTATGACCAAGCACGTACGGGCATCTCGGATTCATCCCGGCTAATTATTTAAATGTGTTTGGCTGTGTTTGTTTTCCCATGCCAGGAAAAGGATTTCCTTTCTCAAAAACATTTGTTTCACTGAAAAAAATAGGTTGGAATAGCTAAATAAAAATTAAGATCCTACGCAGAAATCTGACAAGTATTTAAGAATTACTGATTCATGGAAAATTGCGGAAAATGACTATTTATATACTCGGTACTTAGAGCTGTGAAACTGACACTTGAGTTTTGTTGATTGTCACAATTCATAGAAATGGTGACAGAACATTCACCATAACTAAAAAAGGGATGTCTGGTTTGAAAAACATTTAATGAAAATGTGTTAACTTTAGTATAGTTCTTATTTGGTGACAAAGAAGATATATCTTTCAGAAAATATGATTAAAGAAGGCAGTGGTTCTTTAATGATCTTTTTTTTTTTAAAATTTTCATGCTAGTAGTCTAGTTTTTGGGTGTAAGATATACACTGTTAAAAATGTTTCAGTAAAAAAGGTTAAATAGCAATTTATTTAATTATTTTTTTGCCATATTTAAGCAAAAAAAGTCAAATAACCATAAAAAAGGTGATATTCAAACTGTTAAATGTGAGAAAAAATGTTTTTTTTATTGTTTTTACCTCATGCGGTTTAACAATCAGAATTCTATCCACTCCAACTAGGTTCACTTTAAAAAGTCATTTTGTTTCTTTCAACTGGGTACATACTGTAGTTGAGAGGGTTAATTGGTCAATATCATGACCGGCTGAACAGGGGTTAAAATCTCATCTTTGGTACCACAGTATTTTTCTCATTTCCTCAATATATAAAGAATTTCCAGTGTCTTGGATTCATTAGTTGGTGACCCTGGACTATTAGAATACGAATGTATGATTCACGCATAAATGGTGCAGCATCCACAGGGCTTCAATGTCCGTTCAAATTCATTTTTATGGTTTAGAACCTATGCTGGTTGCACATGGTCAAAAACCGTTTAGTTTTGTATTCGCGGATTTTAAACCGTGACAGTTGTAAACTGTTTTATAACCGGTTTAAAGGTAAATAAATGTTCATAATCATAAACTTTAAGTTTAATGTATGTACAGACTGATGCTGGTTATTTTACCATAATTTCAGAATAAAAATTCTAACAGTGTACACATACAAAATATTTAATGTCCCAAGTTTCGAAAAACAATATTGAAAGTTAAGGAGATACTAGTGAGAATATATTTTTTATTACACCGAATATAAAAGCTTGTATATAATATATACCTTGCTCTGCGAATTTTAAAAACAAATATGATATTTTAATTAATTAGTCACAAATCTAGTTTAGGACAAATGTTAATTAAAATAATTTTTAAAAAATATTTTTTGTTGGATAAAAAAATTAATGTTTAAATTTCTTTAAATTCTATTACAGATTTTTCTTATTTTGAAACGTTCTTTTTTTATTTGCAATTCAAATTATAAGTGTTGAAATAGTTCAGACTTCATTTGTGTCCACTATTATAAAATATTAACATTATTTAAAAGAGGACATTTTCCTCAGTGTGAGGTAAAATAACCGTAATTAATAAATACACCATTAAAATTTCAATATTTCTAAAATCAAACTTAGATATTAGGTGCATATAGGACATTAGGTGCGTCAACAAAAAAGTCTATGCATAAAATAGATTATATTTATAAAATTATTAAAGATGAACATTTTAAAGTACATGAATATTGAATCCTCTTTTCATCATGCATTTAATTATCGAAACAACCCCAATTGAATTTTTTTGTTAAAGTTAAGCAAACAATGAATACTGTCTTATTTTTATTATACGCAAATTTTAAGAAATACATTAAAATTTTTAAAATTTTTTAATTAAATTGTTTTTTTGATTTTTTTATGTTAGAAATTTCTTGGAAAAGTGGTTAAATAACTATTTAATTTCCCATACTAAAACAAAAGAGTCAAATAACCATAAATAAGTTAGTATTTGAACTGTTAACTGAGAAAAAATTCCATTTATTAACTGCTTTCACCTAATACTGTTAGATAACCAGAATTAAATAACTAGGTCCACCTAATGAAGCCATTTAATTCCTTGCAGCTGGGTACATATTATATTCTGGAGGGCTAATCTGACAATCTCATGACGACGGAACGGGAGTTTGACTCCTAGCGTTGACACGACAATATTTCCTCCATTCCCTTTAATACATGAAGAGTTTCCAGTGTCCTGCACTCCCGAATTTGTGACAATGGACTATTGTAATATGATACTGCCATTAACGCATAGATAGCAGCAGCATAAAGCTGCTTAACACAAAAATTTTACTATATCCCATCTTTTACAATAAATATAACAAGCAAATAAACTAATTAAATCCACCGTTCATTTGATGAAACACAACTCAAAAACAACCTAGCTCCATTGCCTAGTTAATTTTCTTTTTTTTTTTACGGATTTGAAACCATGCTAGCAGTAAATGGTTAAAAAACCGTTTAGTTATGTAATCATAACTTTTAAACCATACTAGTTGGAAACGGTTTCAAAACAGCAACGGTAAAAAATGTTCTTTATCGTAAACTTTATTTCTATTTGGATGGTCAGACTACTGCCGGTTATTTTACCGTAATTTCAAAATGCAAATTCTAACATTGTTCAATGAAAATGTGATATGATAGATAAATTTAAATCAGCAATGAAATATTAACTGTTTAGAATCTTGGAGTGTAAAATTTTAAAATGAATCGTTGAAACTTTTCAACTTAGTGTGAATTTTTTTTAACCTTCTAAAACTGTCAGAAATGTCAGTGTTTTAAAATAGATTAGCATAAATGTTTTTTTTTTCTAATAGAAATATTTAAAGTATTTTGTTTCGGTTGAAGTGAAATGACAGTTAAGAAGCAATTTAAATTTAAGCATTTATTATCGATTTAAATATTATTGAATAGACTATTCATTTATGTCTGTTTAGTTGAAGACAGAATTAAGAAAAACGAATGATTTGTTAATTTCGTTTTTGTTTACTGATGTTGCTTGTAAGATGTTTGCGCTAGATTAAAGGAGTAAAATTGAATTCATTATTTTTAACCCAACGCAGGTACTTTACAATGCACAAAAAGACAACTACATAACTTATGTTTTAGGGATTGTATTAAGTTTAATCTTAATGATTTATCGAGTGCATACTTAATCTTATACAGTAAAACTTGTTTTTGTGCGGTCCTTTTTTATGCGATTTTATTTTTGTGCGATTTTTTTTATGCGGTATATGAATCTTAGCGGCGTTAGCACCAGTTTAATGTTTCCTATCAATGTACATATACATGTTGTGGACGAACTCTGATTACGTGGCCTCCTTGACAACGATGTATCTGGACTTCGCGATGCTCTGTTCATTTATTTTAAACTATCTCCTGACAAGGCAGAGTCAGTTACGTACATATTGTCGCTCGACGCGCGAACAGTATGCGCTTCGTATTCAGAGTTTTATACACGATTCACGTGATTAAGGATTCATTTTATAGTGAGATTAAAGATAAATAAATTAGTTACTTTTGTTTCTATTTATATGTAGTTATTATGATTTTTATTTTATTTTTAGACATAAGTACTCTCTTAAAATGAATAATTATAGCTAAAAGAAAGTAAAAAGACAGACAATTCCACTATTTAATGTATAATTTGAAAACTTCTCCAGGTATATGTATAATGAAGAATTAAATATTTTTACAATTTCTTTAGGTCTAATTTAATTATTTCATTTAATTGAAAGCATTCTCTCATCTATTCCATAAATCACTGATGTATTTTCTACGTCCGACTTTTTTTATGCGGTCCCTATCCGCCGCATAAAAAAAGTTTTTGGTAGTATATCGTACAAACTTGTTTATTATAATTTAAAATTTTTTTTTTTGTGTGATTTCTTTTATGCGGTCCCTATCCACCGCACAAAAACAGGTTCTACTGTAATTGATTAAATCAGTAATCAGGTATCAACATTCAGAAAAAAGTATGGTTAAAACCATCAGAATATGGTAAAATGTGTCTAAACGTGTCAAAATATAAACTAAACGTGTCTAAAAATAAACGTGTGTCTGATTCTATTTAAACATTAAAAAGGACAGTAACTTTTACCGAAGCACTTTGGAAATTATTTTTGGTAAATTAAACAATTAAATATGATTTTATTATCATGCTGCTTGGTATTAAAAGGGGTAAAATATGATAATTTTATCATGATACCTTAGAGCATTGCACAAAAACCCTTTATTCGGTTCAATTTACTTTTCAGTTTCGTATTTTTACTAAATATATGGTAATAAGAACTATAATTTTGAAAACTAAACTGTCAGTACTAGCTAACTGACATACTAACTAAAAAAATTACATTCTAACTTAAAGAATTACCAAATGAATGGTAGAAATACCGTACATTTTGGTTTTATCACCAACATTTTGATTTTTTTTTATCAGATACGTCATTACATTGAAAGTAGGGTAATTTTAAAAGAATTTTTTTCTCTAAATAATTCTCAAAATATAGGCGAGATGAACCTGAATTTAATTAATGTGTTCAAGTAGTTAAAATATTTGAATAATTAGATTTTTAACAGCTAGTTCGATTATAAAATTTCGTTTGTCAGGCTTCTGAAGTTAATTTTGCGAATGAAATCGTTTTCGTATCGATTTAAAAATCTTGTTCATAAAAAACTTAATTTAGATAATGTAAGTAATTAAAATGTTTTGGATCTTTTACAATTAGTTTCTCTTTGGACTTTTGTTTGATGGAACTACTTGTGAATTATATAATTTTTGCAATTTTTGTGAATTGTATAATTTTTTCTTTATAAAAAGAGAATTTAAAACAAAATTTTAACTTTTAATGATTATTTTTTATTTTTTAATGTAATTGTGATCGAAAGACTTAGGATTCTAAAGCATAAGAATATTTGCATCGTGAAGTTCTTCATATCTATAAAAAAAATTCAAAAGTTTAAATAAATCAGTTGGAAAGTAGTTATGAAATGAAAACCTAAAAACTTATTATTGAATTTTACCATATTCTGGTAGTTTTGATCATATTTTTTTTTTCAGTGTACCAACTAGATTTTCAAAAACATTATCTACTTTATTATATAAGTTTGAGTGGTATTTTTCTGAAAAAAAAAATTTCAAAAAGTTATAACATAATTTTAAAAAAAATTCAATTACTTATTTTGTTTCCAAAAGTATTAAAAAAAGTTTGGAAAATCCAAATTTAAAATACTTTCCAACAATTTAAGAAATTAGTAACGAAAAAAAAAAGTGAATTTCAGGTCGATTTGAATTTGAAACTAAACTCAGTTTTAATGTAAAAAAGGATATTTCATTTGATTAATGCATTGCATTGTTTTATTTCTTCAAACTACTAATTTAGTTTAAGGTTTGTATTATTGTTCGAAATTAGAAAAACTAGAAAAAACTAATATTACCACATACTTTTTAGAATTATATACTTGAAAGAATACCGCATATACTGATATCTTCCCGCAAACAATTTTCGAACCATTATTTATAGTTTCAAGGCTGATTTCATCATATCACAATTCGAAATACTTATTTTCTTGGATTTTTATAGTGATAAATCATTATAATGGAATCAAAATGAAGTTCTTAGAAATTTACGTAATTTATCATACATATGAAGATAAAAACGAAAAGCAGTTCTATGAATGATTTGAATCACGTTAACTATAATCATTAACGTATTGATAACTTAATAATCAATAAATAAAATAATCTAACATAGAAATATTTGATTGAGTTATTTCTCGAGTGAACCAATAATAATATTTTTTTTTGTCCAAAAAATAAGCATTAGTAATTATTCCAAAGCAATTAAAAGAAGGTTTGCATTTATTACCAATGCGTGGGTTTAAAAATCAAATCATGAAAACACAACCGGCAAATGAATGGCTGTATGCAGTAGGCAAAATGCTTCAGTCCTTCAAAATAGTTTTCGAGGAAACTAAAAAAGAAAAAGAATATTTTCTGTTCTTGCTATCAGTGCGAAACAACTGAAAAAATTATATTTATGGTCTAGTTCATAAGAAAATTTTCTATCATGTTTTTACTTTTTTATTAGAATATTTAGGTTCTTATGATAATTAGGACATTGGAATGAAGCCTTTATTGCTTGCTTTTAGAAATATTGTTGAATTCCTCTCGATTTTAATTTATTTTAATAAATAATTTTGAATATGACATTTTTACTTGTTCATGGGTAACGCTATTTAAAGACTGGCGTATTTTTTAGCACATTTAGTTGTAAGATAGGGGAAAAGTGGTTTCATACTCAAATCTTTTAGTAATAATTGAAGTGGTAATATTTTCTTGTCGTTTCTAATGGCACTTGTCAATATCAGCAAGCCCGCTTGGTGAAACTAAGCGAATATATGGAAGAGGGTGCGTTTCTTGTTTTTCAGTGGCGCCATCGATGGCCAAAAATACGACTTCATCCACACACACGTCACCACCCGTTTTAAAGTGCGGACCCATTCATACATTTATTCATTTACCAATAGATTGTAATTTTGATATGAACCAGAGAACGATCAATCTCCAATTCAGTACCCCCAGAAGTATGATTTCTTATGGGAACATAGGAGACATTGTGACCCGAGAGATTTAAGGGACACCAGTCACCATTTACTACACGGAGAGTGTTCATCCAGCGGGAATCGAACTCACGACCTCTTGGACAGGAGCGCAATGCCGTACCGACTAGGGTATCCCGGCCCGAGATTTTAAATGAAAGTAAAGTTTTGAAGACTATTGACTTTTATCCTTTTTCATAGAAATTTTAGTTGGTATAATAAAATTTTCGAAATATTACCCTGTTTTTTGAATATCAAAGCATGTTCATTTTATAAAATTTTGGAAGAAAAACTTAAGTTGTTGTAATAAATGTTTCTTATATCGGCCTCTTTCACGAATATCAAAGCATGTCTATTTTATCAAACTTTCGAAGATGAACTTAAAGTGTTACAATAAATGTTCCTAGACGGAGAAAAAGTTTTTGGTAAAATTACAAAACTGTATGGTAATGATATTTTTAATAAAAAAAAAATTAATTAAGTTCTTGCAATAAAAATCAAAATACAGGATTAATTAATTTGGTAATTTTTTATCGATATGGTGACTGTTTACCGGAAATTCTGGTTTTCAAAATTATAGTTTTTTTGCCCCACATTTTGGGAAAAATACAAAACTGAAAAGTTAATTCAAACAATTAAATGGTTTTTATGCCATGCTCTAAGGTATCTTGATACGATTACCAAATTTTACAACACATACCAAATTTTAACACAGATTATAAAAACATATTTTATTTTTAATTTTACCAAAACCATTATCAAAGCCCTTTGGTGACACTTACTGAGATTTTTGGTGCTTCTATAGGGGCAGAAACATGATAAATTTGAACATATACAGGTAGTTTTGACCATACTTTTTTTTTCTTAGTGTACTATCGCTTTACGAAGATGAGCTCAGAGTAATTTTCGGGGGTAACAGCCCAACCGAAAACTTTGAATGAGGGCTTCGAAGTCCTTCCTGCATCAAGAAAATTGATTTTATGTCTTCTTGTTACGAAAAATTATAAATATTTGTAACATATTTCACAATGACGTGCTAATTAATTGATTAAAAAACATCATTGGCTTCAAAAATATAAAGATTGAAATAAATGCCGACATATTTCAAGTGCTAAAAAATAGACGCCCATTTTTAAGACTTGACAGATGTGAAAGAAAATGAACATAAGTGATTTGAGATATAAAATGCATAGTTGCTAAAAAATAAAGGTGAACTAGAAAATCCGCAGAAACCAATCGATAAACAAAATAAATAAATAAGTAAATATTCAAATATAAATAGATAAAAATGAAAAAAAAAAAAAAAAACAAGAACTAGAAATACTACAGTGACCGAGAGGGCAAATCAGGGTAAAATGCATTTCCTTGTTTTATGGAGAGGTAGTGAGTAACTAATGCCGTTAACAAGGAAATCAGTGTTCATAAGAATAAAACAAGATTCCAGGGTATCGAAATGAGCAGATTGTGACTAGAGTAAAAATAATTTTGGCATTGTCGAAATTGAATATATGCTCATTTTTCAATAAAGAATAGTGAAATTTCAGTAGGTTTATTTCACTATAATTTAACATATTTTAATGAATATTTCTTTAATACAATACTTCAATAAGCATAAAACTTATATTATGAAAACTTATGAAAATTATAAAAGATATGATTTTAGACACTAAATTAATAATTTATTAATACATTATATGATATTATTTAGTTATTATAAATAGATAATACTAAGTAGATATTTTTAAACTTAATATCAATAAAATAAAATAAAAAAGAAAAATATATCTGTATTTGCCGAGCGTAAATTTTTCTTAACAATAACACTGTAAAAAATATATTGAAACTTCTTTTAATGAATTTTATTCTATTTTAACATCTTTTAATAAATATTGGTTTAATATAAGACTTTTATAGGCATATAAACCATATACAATTTTAAGCAATAGTTTCTTATTATTAATAAATTAAAGAAAGAACTTGAAATGCATCCGCAATTGCTAGCGGCACATAAAAGCCTAATTTAAATCGTTTCGCAAAAAATAGCCTTACTAGCTCTTTTTTACATTAAACCGTGAAAAAAAATGTCTCGCGTAAAGAGAGAAAGAATGAAAAAGTGATGATGATTATATCCCAACAATATCTGATGTCAGCGCGGTATTTACAACACTTGAAATTTCACCGGTCGGCGAAGTTTGTTAATTGCGCGAAACGCACGAGGGCGCTAGTAGCGTTTAATGTTCGAGAAGTGGTCTAAAGTTGGTCAGCAGTCAGTATCTTCTCCAATCGAGTGGAATTTCTCCTGACTCCCCAATGCCACCACAGAGGTAAGTCTTTTTTCCTCTTTTTCATCTTTTATTGTTCATCTTCATTTTGTAATAATTTTCAGCACAGTATACGTTTTCTGGGTCGAAAATTAGTCGGATATTTGAAAGAAATATATGCATTTTTATTTAAGTATTTGTATTTTTTTAATAAAAATAATAATTTGAGAAAATGGAAAAAAAAACTTCGAGATATATATAAACGGGTTTCCTAAAGTATTAAATACTCCATTTAAAACTATTTTCTATATCATTATTAGAGTCTTGCTTTTTTTCCAATTTCTCATTTTTTTATTTCGTCATTATTTTGTGATTTCTTTTCAAGCACATAAAGCGCGTCACTGGCATGAAAATTAGTTGAAAATTTAATTTTAAAATAAGGTATGCATATTTAACAAAAATTATTTAAGCCTTTTTTTTTAAAAAAAAAGTATTAATGTATTAGTTTGAAAAATATGGGAAAATTACTTTGAAGCATATATATATATATGTATATATATATATGTTTTTTTTTAAAATTATTAAATACTCGATTCGAAACTATTTTCCAAATCATTATAACAGTCTTGCTTTTTATCTATTTCTCATTTCTTTATTTCATTCTTATTTTGCAATTTATTTTTCAGCACATAAAACGCGTTTCTTGGTTGAAAATTAATGGAATGGTTAATTTTAAAATTATATATGCATTTTTGGAAAATTATTTATGCCTTTTTAAGAAATTTATTATTTTAAGAAAATGGAAAAATTACTTTGAAGTATGTATAAACGGGTTTCTTAAATGCATTATATACTCGATTTAAAACTACGTACTAATTTATTGTTACAATCTTTGCTTTTTCCCTTTTCTTATTTGTTACATTTCCTCTTTATTTTCTGATTTTTTTTCAGGGCACAAAACGTGTCTCTTGATTAAAAATTAGTTGGATGTTTAAAATATATATATATATTAAATATAAGGGATATATAAGGGATTTTTTAAAAAAAATATTAAATTCTCGATTTAAAGCTATTTTAAAAGCCAGTATTACAAACTATGCTTCGTTCCTTTTGTCATTTTTTATACTTCTTCTTTATTTTGTAATTTTTTTCCGCATATAAAACGCACCTCTGACTTTTTTTGCAAAAGTATTTATGCCTTTTTAATCAAACCAATAATTTGAGAAGATTGAAAAATAATATTAAAATATATAG
Source organism: Parasteatoda lunata (assembly GCA_949128135.1). NCBI lineage: Eukaryota > Metazoa > Arthropoda > Arachnida > Araneae > Theridiidae > Parasteatoda > Parasteatoda lunata. Next base: position 22,141,863 of record OX421981.1, on the reverse strand, counting down.
GTGATTCCCTTAAAAAGGGCATTAAACACTCAATTTAAAACCATTTTCTAAATTATACTGTCAAAAGCTATGTTATTTCCTCCTTCTTATCTTTTATATTTTATCTGCATTTTCTACTTTTTTTAAACCCACAAAACGCGTCTGTCTCTGGGCTGAATATAAGTTATACATTTTAAATTGTTTCGCAAAAGTATTTATTTTTTTAATAAAAAAAAAACTTGAGAGTCTGGCGAAATAATTATATAGGAGTTCAGTAAAAAACAAATAAATACTCGATTTAAAACTACGTTCATAGTCAATTCAAGTCATAGTTATGAGCAATAATTCTCAAAATTATATTAGGATATAAAATGATTTACTGATTTTATTATTAGTTTCTAAAGCAATTCCAAACAATTTTGAGTTCTGAGTTAATGATAACTTATAAATGTTTTTTAGATTAATAATATATAAAATTGTATAAATTACTTTTTAACTTGATGATAATTTATACTTAAGTAAAAAATATTCCTAGAACTATTTGAACCATTTTAATAAAAATTGTTTTATTATAAATACCTAGATTTTCATTATAATTTATTACGATTATTTGCAAGCGAAAATTTTTTTCTCATTAAGAATTCACTGAAAATTCAATAATTTTTTAAAATTCCAATAAGAAATTCTGTATTAAAATCTCTTAACAGAGTTTCCACTGTTTCTTGAATATTAATTTCAAAATATTTTCTACAAAATGTTGTACTCCAAAAATTATTTTGTTAAAAAAGTTAAAAAAAAAATAATAATAATGAAAAAAAAAAAATCTGAAAGTGAGGCTTTTGGGATAATATACTATTTTATTGCAATAAATTATATGTTAGGCAATTTTTGAAAGCAAATTTCACTATGTATCTTCAGTTAAGAAGGAAACATCAGCCATTTAGTGCCTTGTATATAATAATCCGAAAGTTTTATTATTTTTTTTTGAGAATGATTTGTAATTAATCTACAGTGTGCTCTAAGGGTTAAAGAGCATAAGTTTTAACACTATACACGGATATAAAAATTCTGGTAAAATTACCAGTAATGAAATTTCTGGTTAAAAAAAAAATCATAATTTGGTTTAATGAAACCAAAATATATGGTATTCGAACCATTCATTTGGTAAAAGTACCAGATTGTATGGTAATGAAATTTATGGTAAAAGAAAACATAACTCTAAAATGAAATCAAAATATGTGGTATTCAAACCACTCATTTGGTAAATTTCCCGTAACGGTTTATCGGTTTTTATTCTGGTTTTTTAAATTTTAGGTTTTTAATCGGTTTTTAAATTCTGGTTTTTTAAATTTTAGTATTTATTACCACACATTTATTAAAAAAATACAAAACTAAAAAGAGAATTTAACCAAAATGGTTTCTATGCCCTGCTTTAGAGTATCACGATAAATTACCAAATTTTACAACATTTGCCAAACTTTATTACATATTATAAAACCATATTTAATTGTTTATTTAAACCTAAAACATTACCAAAATGCTTCGGTAAAAATTATTGAACTTTTTGGTGTTCCAATACAGTTTATATAACGGTAAATTTTACCATATTCTGGTAGTTTTGACAATTTTTTTTCTCATTGTAGTAATAGGGATCATTCTTAATACAAATGATAGAAAAACGTTGAAAATGAACTAAAATATTGGTTGGTAGATTGAGAAAAAAGTATGGTCAAAACTAATAGAAAATGGTAAAACTTACCGTGTTTCTAGCTTTATGGGAGCAATAAATAGATCGGTAATTTTTACCGAAGCGCTTTGCTAATGATTTCGGTTAAATTAAAAATAAAATATGGTTTTATAATGTATGATAAAATTTGGTAAATGTAGTAAAATTTCGTTATTTTTACACGATATTTGAGAGCATGGGGTAAAAGCCATATATTTGGTTAAATTTACTTTCCAGTTTTGTAATTCTTACCAAATGTGTGGTAATAAGAATTATAATTTTGAACACCAAAATTTCTGATAAACTGTTACTATATGAATGGAAAAATTATCAAAGGAATTATTTAAATACCGTATATTTTGACTTTTATTATTGCCAGAATAACGTTTCTTTTTTTCCGCAGTGAAAGGTTGAAATGCAAAATATTTCAAAACTGTAGTATTAGGTGCCAATCTATCTATGAATGATAGGAAAATAAAAATACATAATTAAAAAGTCGATTGACCACGCCATCTGACGGCGTTTTCTGAATCTAAAGAAAATTATTTAAATTAAAAAAATTAATCATTTTAGGAAGTACCGGTGGAGAGCACTGTTAATTTTTATGTTAATCCATTCAATTTCTTATTTTGCCTATTAAATCTATGATATTTATTAAAATTACTTTAAAACTTCTATTTTATCCTTCAACGCATCATGGTCAGTCCATTTTAGTATATTTAACGTATGAAAATACGAAAATTACTGACTTTTTATGTCACCGCAACTCTCAGAGAGTTTTTTTTTAAATGTACCTTTACCTAGTTTAAAATAGTCATAATAACAACCTAATGTTAAATATAAATGTGCTAATTTTCATTTTTTTAAATCAATGAACAGTTATTGAGAAACATTTTTAGAGAAAGATTTTATAGTGTAGCAACTTTTATTTTTTACTTTTCTGAGAATATGTGTAATCGTTATTAAAATGTTACTAACACGCAAAAATGCTGTTGCGAAATTATGCGAAACATTGTATTACGAACACTACATTGACACATAAATAAAAATACATAAATTTAATAACAGCTAGTACACGAATTTCTTCTAAGGATTTATTAATTAGCTTTCAGCTTATGCTATATTTAAAAAACAGTTTTCAAATGTTTTATCATAAAACGTATTTTAATTATAACTCTCATAAAGTACATTTAATTTTAACGCTAAATGTTACTATTAGCTTCTTTACTTATACTTAATTTATTTACGTATAGTTTATTTGCTAATACTTATTTTACTTATAGTTTATTTACTAACAGTAATTATTTTTACTATTATTTTATTTATTATTAGTTTATTTTTTTATGCTCTTGAAGTCTCAATCAAACTCTTTAATTACAACTCTATAACTCTTAATTAAACTTTTAAAGCATAACTCATCATTAAACATATTTAATTATAACTCTTTAAGTTACTTTTACTTATAGTTTATTTACTTATACTTAGTTTATTTACTTTTACTTAGTTTATTTACGTACAGTTAGTTGCTTATAGTTAATTTATCAATAGTTTATTTACTAATATTAATTATTCTTACTATTGGTTTATATACCTATACTCTTAAAGTCTTAACCATATTCTCTAATCATAACTCTATAACTCCGAAACTTTTAAAGCATAACTCATCATAAAGCATATTTAATTATAATTCCTAAAGTTACTTTTACTTATAGTTTATTTACTGATTGTTTATATGCTAATAGCTAATTCACTTATAGTTTATTCACTAATAGTAATTATTTCTATTATTAGTTTATTTAATTTTACTCTTAAAGTTTTAATCGAACCCTCTAATTATAACTCTATAACTCTTAAATAAGCGTTTAAAGTCTGTTTCATCATAAAACATACTTAATTATAGCTCTTACTAAACATTTGTAAGATAGAATCTCAACATTTCCCCGTTTTGTAAAGTAAGAACGTTTACTGTAAGCTTCAAAGATTGCAAACGTTAAATTTTGTTACTCATATATGTTCGAATAAAGAATTTAAAATTAAAGAAATAATCCCTTAAGATATACGCTCATTTGTTTAATATAAATAAAAGAAATAAAGGTTGTTTTATAAATATTGATACAAACTTTAAGGTTCAAAAAGATGGAGAGCATGGAGTATCAAAAGCATGGAGAATTGCTTGGGATGCTTTCCTTTTATTCATGGCATTTGAACCTATATTTTTAATGAATTAAATTACTTTAATTTTATATTTTTTAATAATTATTGTCAAAAATTGCCTTCAAATAGGCCCAGATTAAGTTGTTCCATCGTAGTTCATTGATTTAGTGATTAACTTGCAAGAGCTCGCCAATATGTTCGCCAAATGAGTAAAGTACATTAAAACAGCTTCATTTGGACCTATTAAATGCAATTTTTGATAATAATTATTATAAAGCATAAAATTAAGCTATATAAATTAGATAAATAAAATTACCGATTCAAATGCGCACAAACAGACTATGACATTACTTGCCATGATTTACTATGCAATTCTCTACCTTTTCGATGTGCCTTAGCCTTATCTCATCTTAAAGTTTCTTTCAATATTTATGAGACACTCTATATAAAAAGGGAATGTTCTTATTTCGTTGTCTTAAAATCGAATTTTTTGCTACAGAGCAAAACTTATCTAATTTTATTTATATAGGGATAAAATTAACATTTAATGTTGAAATTTTAGTGTTAAATGTTAACGAGAATAATCATTGGTTTTTGAGTTTTCATATAATTTAAAGCGTTAAAGTATAAAGAAAAACATCTAATTTAGACGTAGAAAAAAGGATTACAGTGATATGAAGTGCTACTATGTTGCTAAAATGTGCAGTATAATGACTTAGTTTTTTTTTAATTCACTAAGTAAGCATGAAAACATTTAATTAATAAACCCTAATTTGAAATAGACTGGGGTATATATTCACTTTTCGGATGGATTTAGTTTTAAAGGATATCACTTTCCAGAAATGACGGAAGTGATATGTATTTTTTTGTTTAACCTTCAAGGCTAATTAATATACATTTTCAAATGAAACCGTTTAAGGTTTTGGTAATTTACTAATACAAACTTTTCGTGATTGCTAACATATTGACTTCTGAGAAATTAATATGAGTATTTTTAATTATGAATAAAATAATTTCAATATTAAATATAAAACGTTTTGTTTAATAAAATAAAAAATTTAAAATTGAATTAGTATAAAACTTCATAGGTAATTAGGGGTAATAATTAAAGCAAATTTTAATTTTTTAATTTTATTTCATTGCTTAGTTTCATAATTTTTTTTCACATTCTTTAAATTATTGTATTTTGAGTCGAGGTTTCCAAATAAGTTTTGCTTAGAACTAAAGTCAACGGCATGAAAAGATTCGTGACCCGAAGTTCCATTTTGAAATTAACAATGTTTTTAAATATTCATTATAATGTAAAATTCAAAATTCGGGTTTTCATAATAAGAAAAATTAGTAGTTCACCCTCCTCCTCCCACTTAATTTCGATCATTTATGTTCTTCTAGAATCTAATGTATTCAGTGGTCAACAAATGTTTCTAAAATCGACCAAACGTCCATGTCCTAAAAGATCTCGGGAGCCAATGTTTTATTTTGAATTTTGCATATTAATTATAAAATATTTATTATTGTGTAAAGTGCAAAATTTACCTTTTCGAAAGGAGAAAAAACTGAGTCTCGGTGGATTAGGGGAAAGAGCGTTTGCCCCCAACGAGATGACTCAGGTTCGAATCTTAGTGATGGCTGGTTGATACGAATTCTGCTCCAGCTAGCACCATCCCTTGGTTTAAAGGAACCTTAGTGGTAGACGGATCGGGGTTTAGAGTTCCCTTGTCGCCAGACTGACCGAGGGAGGTTTTCTTAGTTTTCCTCTCCATGTAACGAAAATGTTCCATCAAAAAGTCCTTCTCGAGAAAGGAGAATTTCTCCCAAAACTTGTTCCAGTAGCTCCCTTGTCTTCTGGTTTGGGTTCAAAATTACAAGGCTACGGAGTTGAACACTGTAGTGAACTCAGAATCGGGTGGACTATTCAACGCTGGTAAAAAAAAAAAAAAGAAAAAAACCAGTGAATAAATAAATGGAGGATTATTTATCGAATGGAATTGCGTTAATGACAACAGGATTGATAAACTAAATAATAATTTAATTGATCATTTAAGCAAAAATAGGAGAGATAAACCGTATAACAATAGAATAATAAAATAAATAATAATAGAATTGATTATTTAAGCAATAATAGGAGAGGTAAACCATACAACAATAGAATAATAAAGTAAATAATAATAAGTTTTTAAACTTAGCAATAACAGGATTGATAAACTAAGCAATAACAATATTGATAATCCTAATCATAATAGGGCCACCAGTGTACCAAATTTATAGCAGTTACATTCTGGATAAAAACTGGAAATTTTTTGAAGAATTCAGAAAAACTTCCCACTAAGAGTCAATTGTAGTTCTGGAATTTAGCTGGTATCTTTTCTAAGATACCAGCTAAGTTTTATATTTATCATAATAGCTTATATTTATCATAAATATAAGGGTTTTCTCAAACCACTCAATCACTAAATTCAGGAAAATGTTCATAAATGAACTATTTTTTACAGGAACTTGATGGAAGCTTGTGAAAACTCTCAGGGTTAGTGAAAATAATGCTTTACGTTACGTTAATTTTTTTACAGTGTAAATATTCTCATGAAAAAGAGCAGAAAAATTACTTTTTTCTGTTTGAAATAGACAATACTCAACCAAGTTTTAGTTACCAATATTCTATAGAATATAAATTAGAGTATGAATATACTTAAATGAAACTTCGAAACGAGCCAGGAACTTCGAAAGGGGGCGTAAAATACTTTGTCGATTGATACGTTCATTGGAATGGATGAAACATGCATACAAAACAGTACTGTAAAATTTAAGCTGTTTCAGTGTTTTTCACGACAAAAAAAGTTCTCAAAAACGAGGAAAAAGTGTTATAAAGCGTCATACAGTAGCTTCTGTAAACAGTTTATCTAATATTGCCTACTGACACGAGATTAAAAATATAAAAAGATAAAAGAAAAATAATTCATTCTATTTTAAAACCTTACCATTTAAATAAAAAAAATTCTTCTCCAGCCAAAGAAAGTATAACAATCGACAAAAATAGTGAATATGAGATCATCTGCATAGCTTGAAGTCAAAATGATGAATTAAGATGAAGAAAACAAACTGCTTTTTCGTCTACCACAATTCGACTAGTTCAGGAAATGATGGATCGGTTTTTCACCTCTTTGTGTGCGGAAGTTAACTTCACTTCCAATGAATGAATTTATCTCGCCGAAAGAGTTTTTTCTCTCTCTAATAGTTAGCTATTTATTAGTTAATGAGAAATAGTGCTTTTTATTGTTATTTAGTGTAAATAGTACAAAAGTAAATTTAAATTTTGTCTGAATTTTGCTAAATTATAGATATTTTTTTCCATCTACAATGTTCTATCGAGATCATTTTGCACAAGCATTTCTTTTTTCCTTTCATTTTAATTATCAGAGTAATGACGTTTAGTAATAATTAAGTTTTTAGTGATCAGAGTGATGGAATTTAGTGATAACTAAATTTACGCTATAGTGATCAGAGTGATGTTATTTAGTGATAATTAATATTTTAATAATTTAGTGAATTTTCTCGGTATTTGGGGATACACAAGTTTTCATTATGTTTATCAGGGTGATGGTATTTAGTTGATAATTAAGTTTACGGTTTAGTGATTATTTAGTGATAATTAGGATTTTAATAATGTTCTGAATTTCCACTAAATAATTGTTATTTTCTTCCAAAGTGCTAACATCTAGAATGTTTAACCGGGATCATTTTGTACATGTATATCTTTTTTTTTGTCTCATTTTAGTGATTAGAGTGCTGATATTTAATAATAATTAAGTTTTTATTTTAGTGATCTGAGTAATGTCATTTAGTGATAATTAAGATTTTAATAATTAACTGAATTTTCTCTAAATAATAGATATTTTTCCATATAGAATGTCAAGCCGAGATCATTATGTTCAAGCATTTCTTTTTTTCCTTTCATTTTACTAATCATAGTAATGATATTTAGTTATAATTAAGTTTTAATTTTAGTGATCAGAGTGATGGAATTTAGTGATAATTATGTTTACGTTTTAGTGATCATTTAGTGATAATTATTTTAATAATTTACCAAATTTTCGCTAAATAATCGATTTTTTTTCAAAGTGAAAGTTCATCTAGAACGTTCAACCAGGATGATTTTGTACAAGCATATCTCCTCCCCCCTTTATTTTAGTGATCAGAGTAATGACATTTAGTAATAATTAAGTTTTTATTTTTGTGAACCGAATGATGGTATTTGAAGGCAATCAAGTTTTCATTTGGTTATCAGAGTGATGGTATTTAGTGGTAATTAAATTTACGGTTTAGTGATCATTTAGTGACAATTAAGATTTTAACAATTTACTGAATTTTTGTTATATAATAGATATTTTTTTTCCAAAGTGCTAACAACTAGACTGTTTAACTGGGATCATTTTGCTTCCTTTTTTTGTCTTTCATTACTGAGATAAGATAAATGGCGTTTAGTAATAATTGAGTTTAGTGACCAGAGTGATGGTATTAGGGGATAGTTAAGTTTTAATTTTTTTGGTTATCCGAGTGATGTCCTTTAGTGATAACTTAGTTTATGTTTTAGTGATGAGAGTGATCATTTAGTGATAGTTAAGATTTTAATAATTTAATTAATTTTTGCTAAATAATAGATTTTTTTCCAAAGGGCTAACTTCTAGAATGTTCAACCAGGATAATTTTGTACAAGCATTTCTTTTTCTTCTTCATTTTAGTGATAAAAAAATGGCATTTATCAATAATTAAGTTTTCATTTTAGTGACCAAAGTGAGAGCATTTTGAGATAATCAAGTTTTCATTATAGTGAACAGAATGATGACATTTAGTGATAACTAAAATTTTGTTTTAGTATACTAAGTAAATTAAACTTTATTGACCAAGGAGAGAGATGACGAGAGAACATTGCAAGGAGAATTGTTGTGAGAAAAAAACAAGAATGTTTCGAAATGCCAAAACATTAAATAGTATAAGTATACCGGGTGTCCCAAAAATCAACAAAGGTTTGAAAAATTTACGTATGAAAAACTGAAGGAGGTAATAAATGTACGATTTGTTGTATTTTGCTTTGGAAATAAAAATACCTGCAATTAGTTTTAAAACTAGTTACAAAGCTCAAGAACATATGACGCTGTTGACAGAGAAAACTATAAATTGGTAGTTGGTTTTGTAAATTTATATTATCTTGTAGGGAATATTTTTTACTCCTATCTCTAAATTATGTTTTTATTAGGTTGTGACTTAGAATGTATATAAAATTTTGATGATGGTTTTCATTATCTATTAACAAACATAGCTTATACAGCTAACTAATAAAAAATGTGGTAAGAGATTTTTTGTAAAACTATGCGCATTATAATGATAAAAAATGCTAAATAATTATTTTATGGTGTTTTATAAAAGCAGCTAATCTCCACAAGTGATTTTCGAAAGATTCTTAGTTAAAAATAGTTAATAAAAATCTACAATTAAAAAAAAAACATGTAGTGAAAAGTCAGACCTTTTGAATGTGACAAAAAATTTTTTTAAAACTACTTTTTTTTATTTTATATTTTAGTACAAATATTATTCTGATAATCGAACAGATTTTTTAGGTAACTATTAGACTATTTTTTTATAATTAAAAAAACAAATTATATATTTGCTTGTAAGATTGATTTACAAATAATATTGATTGACAAAATGTGCATTTGCTTGGAGGCTCAGAAAAAATATATTAAAGTGGAACAGGTGTACCATCTGTGTCAAATTGTTAAGTATTTTTTCTGTCATAAAAGTTATTGATAACATTTATGTAGTTTTATAAATATATCTATATAGAACAGAATGAACAGAATTTTTAGTAACTATTTGACTGTTTTTTAGAATTCAAAAAATATACTTTTACTTGTAATTAGAGAGTCAGAAAAAATATATAATATATAAAAAATATATAAAGTAAAAAATATATAATTTGCATGAAAAGGTCAGGATTCACTAAACACTGCAAAAAATGCACAGCGTTTAATGAAACTTTATAAACAGTTTTTTATTTACACTTCAGGCTTAGAGATAACTACTTCAAGAATAATACAATTCTTTACTTAATCTGTCTACTTCAATTTACACTTCCCGTAGTTAGAAGGTATAAAAATAAAACATTGTCTTTCGCAATGAGATTTAAATAGGTATATTTAAATTCGATTCGCCCATTTTGTTTAGAAGAGTTAACAGCTTAGTTTAGATACTTATAACTTAAAATTACTAGTTCCACCTAAACGCTTCTTTAGGCGTTAATTGCCGTGTCACAAATTTATTTGCCAAATGAGGGTTACGATTGGCACATATTACGAAAAATGGCCGTAAGTAACAATTTTACATTTTCTAATTTTAATAGATTTAGGACTATATGACAAAAATAACTCTTTGTTTAAATGAAAGAAAATTGAACTTAGAATTATAAATAGTGCGAGTAGTGATATGAGTTTTAAAGGGAGAAAAAGCATGTTTACCCACTTTTGTTTCATAAAATAAAATAATTAATTTCTTCAAATTTGAAACATACACTACCAGAAAATTCATTTCAAGACACTGAGAAAAAAAATTATCGTATTATATGATTATGGCATTTCTGGTAAAAAAATCATAACTATGGTTTTCGTTCATATGGTAACGGTCTATCAGAAATTTTGATTTTATATTATAAATTATAATTTTTATTACGACAAATTTAGTAAAATACAAAACTAAAAAGTAAATTTATGAGATCAAATGGTTTCTATGGCATGCTTTAAGGTATCATGATAGAATTAACAAATTTTCCCGCATTCACCAAATTTTATCACACATTATAAAACCATTGTCAATTTTACCAAAATCATTACTATAGCGTTTCGGATATTACAGAGCTTCTAGGTGATCTCACAGAGCCAGAAACTCGGTAAATGTTACAAATGTTACCGCCACTACTCGGTAATGTAGTTCTGAATATTAAGCTGCTATAGTCTATATTATATATAGTAAAAATTATATCATCAAAATATAGGGGCAAAAGTAGTGATAAATGACAATATCTTTTAGGTACCATTTCTACATAAAATTGCTCTTTAATAGAGTTCCCAGGTAGAGATTTACAAGTATTTTGAATTACAGCTAGGTAGAACCATAGCACACAGAAACATTTTATAGCCTATTTGATAATTATGATATTTTTCAACAAAAAATTTCTCCTGAACGATTTCAAAATTTGGCAAATATAATTATTTGCTTATGTTAAGAACATGTAAATTCCTTTTAGCGGGTAGCGGGTCTTTAAAATTATAAAAATAAATAAGTTAAATAAATTTTTTAGTTACAAACCTAATAATTTGTATTATATATGCCTAATTGTTACCTAATTTACCGAGGTGACATTGATTAAAAAATTTTTTTTTGTTACATTTAATTAAAATTTGCCCAGTTACACGAATGACTGCAAAGTCAGTTAAATATTGAGATTTTAAAATTATTATTAAAATAATAGATCTGTTTTAAACAATTAATTTTTATTAAATCAATAAACTTTTAATATTTATAAAACTTAAAAAAAAGTGATTGCAGAATGATCAAACTAAATTGTATTTAAATGGAATGCTCCAAGATTTTAATAGTGAAATGAAATGACCATTTGCTACATCGTAAAATTCCGAAAAATAAACCATCGTGGTCAAGAGCCGCAAAGGCTCAGTGATTCAAGAATCGAGCTGTCATTGTGAAGAACGGAGGTTCGATCCCAGTTGTCGGCTTATTAAGTTCATTATCTCTATTTAAGTTCATTTATCTGCAAATCGTTGGGTACAAGCTCACCTGGAAGTAAATGTTGACAGTTTATAATCTGAGCCAATAAAGTTTTACTTGTAAGTGAAACATTTTATTCTGTGCTGGTTTCAGTTTAAATTAATAATTTATTGAAAACTTGGAATTTCACCTATATCAGGGGTGGCCAAGCTTTTCGATAGTAGAGCCATTTTTCAAAATTTGAAATTTTTTGCGAGCCGCAATTAAATACGTATTTAAAAGATATGCAAAAAAGGGTAATAAAAATATTTTTTCCACAGAAATTACATTTATTGAAAACATATAAATAAAAATACAAAATATGTGTATTGAATTTAAATACTAAAAATTAAAGACATTTATTTTACTTTTCTTGATAATTCATTAAAATTTGGTGAATAATTGGTGACCACTTCTCGGTAATTCGTTGAGATGCTGGTTAGTTAATACTGATCGGTGTTGGGATTTCACGAATTTTAAAGTGAAATAAAATGATTCACATGTACGTTGTTCCGAATATTGAAATAATTCGACCAGCCTCCTTTTTTAATTCAGGATACTTCGATTCTGGTACAAATTTCCAAAGTTCAGTAATCAACGTCGACTTATATTTTGATTGTAGAACTTGATCGTCTTGCATCTCTATTAATTCTAATTCTTCAGATGCTTTTTGGGTCATAATTTTATTGGAAATGGAAAACTCACCTTGAATTATGTTAATTTCAAATGGATTTAGAAAAATATTAAAATATAATAGCACAAAAATGAAAAGGGAACTCGGGTACATTTATCGAGAGCCACAAATAATCCTTTAAGGAGCCGCATGTGGCTCGCGAGCAGCACGTTGGCCACCCCTGACCTATATATTGCAGTAAAAAGTAAGTAATATATATATATATATATACACGATTGAATTCAAGAAATTTAATATCTCAACAATCTTACGAGTTAACATCTACCTGTCTGTAAAACTATAAATATGTGCATTTGTAAATGTACAAATGCCTGAACAAGGCTAAACTAAAACAGCTTAATTGTTATGCTTTAGGATTGTCCTAAAATAGAAGCATTAAAGTAACGGGATAAAATTCCCCTGTAACTATGGTAGGTACTTTATTTACGTCGCACAAGAGCTGCAAAATGGGCTATTGGCGACGGTCAGGGAAACATCCCTGGGGATGATCCAAAGACATGCCATCGTAATTTTGATCCTCCGGAGAAGGGATTTCTTCTCTGTTTTGGTAGTCTGACGACCTGAGCATGACATCGAGTACTTTACGGTAGAACAGTTTAACGAGGATCGTTACCGCGCACCCTCGGTCCCTATGTAGGCTGATCAAAGTGGTCACCCACCCGCTTACTGACCGCAGCCAGTAATGCTTGACTTCTGTGTTCTACTGGGAACCGTATCTTTACGATCTGTTCACTGCTGGACTAGCTTCCATGGATTAGTGCCATTATTGTGTCTTCATCAGCCTAAACTGGGGTTGTGCATCTTTGCGCATCTAAATAGAAATTTTGCCCAATCGAAACTTCGCAAACTAGTTTTCACACGTGCGTTCTGACAATATATCTTCTCCATGCACATCAGATAATTTTTTCGTCCTTGAACAACATTTTTACCTTTTCGATGATAAAAATGTAAATAAGGCCGAAAATGTTGTTTCTAACTTTCTACAGTTGAAAGGGCACCAACCAAAAACTACTGTGTACAATCAATTGAACTTATTCCCAAATAATCCTTCTTATATCAGCTTTCAAAATTTATAATGATTATACGTCTTAAGTATATATGAAGTTGGCTTTGAAAAAATGCAATTAAGTCCAGTATAGGGAAAAACAAAATTACTTTTCGAACAACCCAATGTAGTCTTTTTAGCCTAATTTTGATCACTTCTCGTCAAAGTATTAAAATAAAAATAATATTAACAACATTTAAATTAATGGGAAAATGCTTGTACGTTAGACGAGCCCCACCTGCTGTCAAAGTAATCGAAAGATACAACTTTATTACTGGCAATCATTTTCTTAAGACAATGGAACTTAATAGTATGCTTATTTCTTGTAGGCGAGGCGATGATAATGATTAATTTTTATACATAAAAATATTCATAAAAATTGTAATTCATCATACTATGTCCCATCAAATTAATTGACAAGATAGATTGGATCGTAAAGATACTTTTTTCAAACATACATCTTATTGGTTGCTTAAGATAAAATATTTTTTTTTAGTTTTATGTTTTTTTCATAAAAAATGACATATTGTTAATTGCTTGTACAAATGAAAAATCATTCAAAGTTTCAAGATTAAATTATCTCTTGGCTTATATTGATTTTTTTCAACATATGCCAGAAAATAACTTTGAGAAATATGCCGCCTATATTTGACAATTAATGGGGTAATAAAAATGTTTAAAATTTAAGACGTAAAGATTAAACATATTAAAAGCTTGTAATGGTTTTGATATTTCTCTTGTTTGGAACTTAACGTCGTGTGCGACTAACAATAATTAGCAATGAGTCTAAAAATTTAATTCAATAACAGCACTGACTTGTGAGTACTTTATGTACATTGTTAGAAAAAACGCTCAACCAAAAATAATGCGCACATTGCTAATTGTACTAGATTTTAGTTCAAATTTGATCATAGCATGGAGTAATCAAGTTCAAGAAAGGTAAAAAGAAGAACATTCTACATTGTGTGTTTTTACGTTGAATCCTCATATTGTTACTTTGAGCAGTAATAACATGCAAATTCGCTAATTGTACTACAATAGTTCAATAAGTGTATGAGGTAATCAAGTTAAAGAAAGGTAAATAAAAAACCTCTCAGCCTTTGATTCGTCATATAGCTAACTTGAGCAGTAATATCATGCCAATTTGTTAATTGTACCATATCAAGTTCAATCATAGTATGGGGAAATTGAGCATAAGAAAAGTAAAAAAAAAAAAATCGTATTTTTACCTTGAGACTAATGTAATTTACTAATACCATATCAAGTTCAAACATATGGAGTAATCAAGTTCAAGAAAGGTAGAAAAACCTCTCATCCGTTGAATCATCATATTGTTACCTTGAGCAGTAATATCATGCAAATTTGTTAATTGTACCATATCAAGTTCAATCATAGTATGGGGAAATTGAGCATAAGAAAAGTAAAAAAAAAAAAAATCGTATTTTTACCTTGAGACTAATGTAATTTACTAATACCATATCAAGTTCAAACATATGGAGTAATCAAGTTCAAGAAAGGTAGAAAAACCTCTCATCCGTTGAATCATCATATTGTTACCTTGAGCAGTAATATCATGCAAATTTGTTAATTGTACCATATCAAGTTCAATCATAGTATGGGGAAATTGAGCATAAGAAAAGTAAAAAAAAAAAAAATCGTATTTTTACCTTGAGACTAATGTAATTTACTAATACCATATCAAGTTCAAACATATGGAGTAATCAAGTTCAAGAAAGGTAGAAAAACCTCTCATCCGTTGAATCATCATATTGTTACCTTGAGCAGTAATATCATGCAAATTTGTTAATTGTACCATATCAAGTTCAATCATAGTATGGGGAAATTGAGCATAAGAAAAGTAAAAAAAAAAAAAATCGTATTTTTACCTTGAGACTAATGTAATTTACTAATACCATATCAAGTTCAAACATATGGAGTAATCAAGTTCAAGAAAGGTAGAAAAACCTCTCATCCGTTGAATCATCATATTGTTACCTTGAGCAGTAATATCATGCAAATTTGTTAATTGTACCATATCAAGTTCAATCATAGTATGGGGAAATTGAGCATAAGAAAAGTAAAAAAAAAAAAATCGTATTTTTACCTTGAGACTAATGTAATTTACTAATACCATATCAAGTTCAAACATATGGAGTAATCAAGTTCAAGAAAGGTAGAAAAACCTCTCATCCGTTGAATCATCATATTGTTACCTTGAGCAGTAATATCATGCAAATTTGTTAATTGTACCATATCAAGTTCAATCATAGTATGGGGAAATTGAGCATAAGAAAAGTAAAAAAAAAAAAAATCGTATTTTTACCTTGAGACTAATGTAATTTACTAATACCATATCAAGTTCAAACATATGGAGTAATCAAGTTCAAGAAAGGTAGAAAAACCTCTCATCCGTTGAATCATCATATTGTTACCTTGAGCAGTAATATCATGCAAATTTGTTAATTGTACCATATCAAGTTCAATCATAGTATGGGGAAATTGAGCATAAGAAAAGTAAAAAAAAAAAAAATCGTATTTTTACCTTGAGACTAATGTAATTTACTAATACCATATCAAGTTCAAACATATGGAGTAATCAAGTTCAAGAAAGGTAGAAAAACCTCTCATCCGTTGAATCATCATATTGTTACCTTGAGCAGTAATATCATGCAAATTTGTTAATTGTACCATATCAAGTTCAATCATAGTATGGGGAAATTGAGCATAAGAAAAGTAAAAAAAAAAAAAATCGTATTTTTACCTTGAGACTAATGTAATTTACTAATACCATATCAAGTTCAAACATATGGAGTAATCAAGTTCAAGAAAGGTAGAAAAACCTCTCATCCGTTGAATCATCATATTGTTACCTTGAGCAGTAATATCATGCAAATTTGTTAATTGTACCATATCAAGTTCAATCATAGTATGGGGAAATTGAGCATAAGAAAAGTAAAAAAAAAAAAAATCGTATTTTTACCTTGAGACTAATGTAATTTACTAATACCATATCAAGTTCAAACATATGGAGTAATCAAGTTCAAGAAAGGTAGAAAAACCTCTCATCCGTTGAATCATCATATTGTTACCTTGAGCAGTAATATCATGCAAATTTGTTAATTGTACCATATCAAGTTCAATCATAGTATGGGGAAATTGAGCATAAGAAAAGTAAAAAAAAAAAAAATCGTATTTTTACCTTGAGACTAATGTAATTTACTAATACCATATCAAGTTCAAACATATGGAGTAATCAAGTTCAAGAAAGGTAGAAAAACCTCTCATCCGTTGAATCATCATATTGTTACCTTGAGCAGTAATATCATGCAAATTTGTTAATTGTACCATATCAAGTTCAATCATAGTATGGGGAAATTGAGCATAAGAAAAGTAAAAAAAAAAAAATCGTATTTTTACCTTGAGACTAATGTAATTTACTAATACCATATCAAGTTCAAACATATGGAGTAATCAAGTTCAAGAAAGGTAGAAAAACCTCTCATCCGTTGAATCATCATATTGTTACCTTGAGCAGTAATATCATGCAAATTTGTTAATTGTACCATATCAAGTTCAATCATAGTATGGGGAAATTGAGCATAAGAAAAGTAAAAAAAAAAAAAATCGTATTTTTACCTTGAGACTAATGTAATTTACTAATACCATATCAAGTTCAAACATATGGAGTAATCAAGTTCAAGAAAGGTAGAAAAACCTCTCATCCGTTGAATCATCATATTGTTACCTTGAGCAGTAATATCATGCAAATTTGTTAATTGTACCATATCAAGTTCAATCATAGTATGGGGAAATTGAGCATAAGAAAAGTAAAAAAAAAAAAAATCGTATTTTTACCTTGAGACTAATGTAATTTACTAATACCATATCAAGTTCAAACATATGGAGTAATCAAGTTCAAGAAAGGTAGAAAAACCTCTCATCCGTTGAATCATCATATTGTTACCTTGAGCAGTAATATCATGCAAATTTGTTAATTGTACCATATCAAGTTCAATCATAGTATGGGGAAATTGAGCATAAGAAAAGTAAAAAAAAAAAAATCGTATTTTTACCTTGAGACTAATGTAATTTACTAATACCATATCAAGTTCAAACATATGGAGTAATCAAGTTCAAGAAAGGTAGAAAAACCTCTCATCCGTTGAATCATCATATTGTTACCTTGAGCAGTAATATCATGCAAATTTGTTAATTGTACCATATCAAGTTCAATCATAGTATGGGGAAATTGAGCATAAGAAAAGTAAAAAAAAAAAAAATCGTATTTTTACCTTGAGACTAATGTAATTTACTAATACCATATCAAGTTCAAACATATGGAGTAATCAAGTTCAAGAAAGGTAGAAAAACCTCTCATCCGTTGAATCATCATATTGTTACCTTGAGCAGTAATATCATGCAAATTTGTTAATTGTACCATATCAAGTTCAATCATAGTATGGGGAAATTGAGCATAAGAAAAGTAAAAAAAAAAAAAATCGTATTTTTACCTTGAGACTAATGTAATTTACTAATACCATATCAAGTTCAAACATATGGAGTAATCAAGTTCAAGAAAGGTAGAAAAACCTCTCATCCGTTGAATCATCATATTGTTACCTTGAGCAGTAATATCATGCAAATTTGTTAATTGTACCATATCAAGTTCAATCATAGTATGGGGAAATTGAGCATAAGAAAAGTAAAAAAAAAAAAAATCGTATTTTTACCTTGAGACTAATGTAATTTACTAATACCATATCAAGTTCAAACATATGGAGTAATCAAGTTCAAGAAAGGTAGAAAAACCTCTCATCCGTTGAATCATCATATTGTTACCTTGAGCAGTAATATCATGCAAATTTGTTAATTGTACCATATCAAGTTCAATCATAGTATGGGGAAATTGAGCATAAGAAAAGTAAAAAAAAAAAAAATCGTATTTTTACCTTGAGACTAATGTAATTTACTAATACCATATCAAGTTCAAACATATGGAGTAATCAAGTTCAAGAAAGGTAGAAAAACCTCTCATCCGTTGAATCATCATATTGTTACCTTGAGCAGTAATATCATGCAAATTTGTTAATTGTACCATATCAAGTTCAATCATAGTATGGGGAAATTGAGCATAAGAAAAGTAAAAAAAAAAAAAATCGTATTTTTACCTTGAGACTAATGTAATTTACTAATACCATATCAAGTTCAAACATATGGAGTAATCAAGTTCAAGAAAGGTAGAAAAACCTCTCATCCGTTGAATCATCATATTGTTACCTTGAGCAGTAATATCATGCAAATTTGTTAATTGTACCATATCAAGTTCAATCATAGTATGGGGAAATTGAGCATAAGAAAAGTAAAAAAAAAAAAAATCGTATTTTTACCTTGAGACTAATGTAATTTACTAATACCATATCAAGTTCAAACATATGGAGTAATCAAGTTCAAGAAAGGTAGAAAAACCTCTCATCCGTTGAATCATCATATTGTTACCTTGAGCAGTAATATCATGCAAATTTGTTAATTGTACCATATCAAGTTCAATCATAGTATGGGGAAATTGAGCATAAGAAAAGTAAAAAAAAAAAAAATCGTATTTTTACCTTGAGACTAATGTAATTTACTAATACCATATCAAGTTCAAACATATGGAGTAATCAAGTTCAAGAAAGGTAGAAAAACCTCTCATCCGTTGAATCATCATATTGTTACCTTGAGCAGTAATATCATGCAAATTTGTTAATTGTACCATATCAAGTTCAATCATAGTATGGGGAAATTGAGCATAAGAAAAGTAAAAAAAAAAAAAATCGTATTTTTACCTTGAGACTAATGTAATTTACTAATACCATATCAAGTTCAAACATATGGAGTAATCAAGTTCAAGAAAGGTAGAAAAACCTCTCATCCGTTGAATCATCATATTGTTACCTTGAGCAGTAATATCATGCAAATTTGTTAATTGTACCATATCAAGTTCAATCATAGTATGGGGAAATTGAGCATAAGAAAAGTAAAAAAAAAAAAAATCGTATTTTTACCTTGAGACTAATGTAATTTACTAATACCATATCAAGTTCAAACATATGGAGTAATCAAGTTCAAGAAAGGTAGAAAAACCTCTCATCCGTTGAATCATCATATTGTTACCTTGAGCAGTAATATCATGCAAATTTGTTAATTGTACCATATCAAGTTCAATCATAGTATGGGGAAATTGAGCATAAGAAAAGTAAAAAAAAAAAAAATCGTATTTTTACCTTGAGACTAATGTAATTTACTAATACCATATCAAGTTCAAACATATGGAGTAATCAAGTTCAAGAAAGGTAGAAAAACCTCTCATCCGTTGAATCATCATATTGTTACCTTGAGCAGTAATATCATGCAAATTTGTTAATTGTACCATATCAAGTTCAATCATAGTATGGGGAAATTGAGCATAAGAAAAGTAAAAAAAAAAAAAATCGTATTTTTACCTTGAGACTAATGTAATTTACTAATACCATATCAAGTTCAAACATATGGAGTAATCAAGTTCAAGAAAGGTAGAAAAACCTCTCATCCGTTGAATCATCATATTGTTACCTTGAGCAGTAATATCATGCAAATTTGTTAATTGTACCATATCAAGTTCAATCATAGTATGGGGAAATTGAGCATAAGAAAAGTAAAAAAAAAAAAAATCGTATTTTTACCTTGAGACTAATGTAATTTACTAATACCATATCAAGTTCAAACATATGGAGTAATCAAGTTCAAGAAAGGTAGAAAAACCTCTCATCCGTTGAATCATCATATTGTTACCTTGAGCAGTAATATCATGCAAATTTGTTAATTGTACCATATCAAGTTCAATCATAGTATGGGGAAATTGAGCATAAGAAAAGTAAAAAAAAAAAAAATCGTATTTTTACCTTGAGACTAATGTAATTTACTAATACCATATCAAGTTCAAACATATGGAGTAATCAAGTTCAAGAAAGGTAGAAAAACCTCTCATCCGTTGAATCATCATATTGTTACCTTGAGCAGTAATATCATGCAAATTTGTTAATTGTACCATATCAAGTTCAATCATAGTATGGGGAAATTGAGCATAAGAAAAGTAAAAAAAAAAAAAATCGTATTTTTACCTTGAGACTAATGTAATTTACTAATACCATATCAAGTTCAAACATATGGAGTAATCAAGTTCAAGAAAGGTAGAAAAACCTCTCATCCGTTGAATCATCATATTGTTACCTTGAGCAGTAATATCATGCAAATTTGTTAATTGTACCATATCAAGTTCAATCATAGTATGGGGAAATTGAGCATAAGAAAAGTAAAAAAAAAAAAAATCGTATTTTTACCTTGAGACTAATGTAATTTACTAATACCATATCAAGTTCAAACATATGGAGTAATCAAGTTCAAGAAAGGTAGAAAAACCTCTCATCCGTTGAATCATCATATTGTTACCTTGAGCAGTAATATCATGCAAATTTGTTAATTGTACCATATCAAGTTCAATCATAGTATGGGGAAATTGAGCATAAGAAAAGTAAAAAAAAAAAAAATCGTATTTTTACCTTGAGACTAATGTAATTTACTAATACCATATCAAGTTCAAACATATGGAGTAATCAAGTTCAAGAAAGGTAGAAAAACCTCTCATCCGTTGAATCATCATATTGTTACCTTGAGCAGTAATATCATGCAAATTTGTTAATTGTACCATATCAAGTTCAATCATAGTATGGGGAAATTGAGCATAAGAAAAGTAAAAAAAAAAAAAATCGTATTTTTACCTTGAGACTAATGTAATTTACTAATACCATATCAAGTTCAAACATATGGAGTAATCAAGTTCAAGAAAGGTAGAAAAACCTCTCATCCGTTGAATCATCATATTGTTACCTTGAGCAGTAATATCATGCAAATTTGTTAATTGTACCATATCAAGTTCAATCATAGTATGGGGAAATTGAGCATAAGAAAAGTAAAAAAAAAAAAAATCGTATTTTTACCTTGAGACTAATGTAATTTACTAATACCATATCAAGTTCAAACATATGGAGTAATCAAGTTCAAGAAAGGTAGAAAAACCTCTCATCCGTTGAATCATCATATTGTTACCTTGAGCAGTAATATCATGCAAATTTGTTAATTGTACCATATCAAGTTCAATCATAGTATGGGGAAATTGAGCATAAGAAAAGTAAAAAAAAAAAAAATCGTATTTTTACCTTGAGACTAATGTAATTTACTAATACCATATCAAGTTCAAACATATGGAGTAATCAAGTTCAAGAAAGGTAGAAAAACCTCTCATCCGTTGAATCATCATATTGTTACCTTGAGCAGTAATATCATGCAAATTTGTTAATTGTACCATATCAAGTTCAATCATAGTATGGGGAAATTGAGCATAAGAAAAGTAAAAAAAAAAAAAATCGTATTTTTACCTTGAGACTAATGTAATTTACTAATACCATATCAAGTTCAAACATATGGAGTAATCAAGTTCAAGAAAGGTAGAAAAACCTCTCATCCGTTGAATCATCATATTGTTACCTTGAGCAGTAATATCATGCAAATTTGTTAATTGTACCATATCAAGTTCAATCATAGTATGGGGAAATTGAGCATAAGAAAAGTAAAAAAAAAAAAAATCGTATTTTTACCTTGAGACTAATGTAATTTACTAATACCATATCAAGTTCAAACATATGGAGTAATCAAGTTCAAGAAAGGTAGAAAAACCTCTCATCCGTTGAATCATCATATTGTTACCTTGAGCAGTAATATCATGCAAATTTGTTAATTGTACCATATCAAGTTCAATCATAGTATGGGGAAATTGAGCATAAGAAAAGTAAAAAAAAAAAAAATCGTATTTTTACCTTGAGACTAATGTAATTTACTAATACCATATCAAGTTCAAACATATGGAGTAATCAAGTTCAAGAAAGGTAGAAAAACCTCTCATCCGTTGAATCATCATATTGTTACCTTGAGCAGTAATATCATGCAAATTTGTTAATTGTACCATATCAAGTTCAATCATAGTATGGGGAAATTGAGCATAAGAAAAGTAAAAAAAAAAAAAATCGTATTTTTACCTTGAGACTAATGTAATTTACTAATACCATATCAAGTTCAAACATATGGAGTAATCAAGTTCAAGAAAGGTAGAAAAACCTCTCATCCGTTGAATCATCATATTGTTACCTTGAGCAGTAATATCATGCAAATTTGTTAATTGTACCATATCAAGTTCAATCATAGTATGGGGAAATTGAGCATAAGAAAAGTAAAAAAAAAAAAAATCGTATTTTTACCTTGAGACTAATGTAATTTACTAATACCATATCAAGTTCAAACATATGGAGTAATCAAGTTCAAGAAAGGTAGAAAAACCTCTCATCCGTTGAATCATCATATTGTTACCTTGAGCAGTAATATCATGCAAATTTGTTAATTGTACCATATCAAGTTCAATCATAGTATGGGGAAATTGAGCATAAGAAAAGTAAAAAAAAAAAAAATCGTATTTTTACCTTGAGACTAATGTAATTTACTAATACCATATCAAGTTCAAACATATGGAGTAATCAAGTTCAAGAAAGGTAGAAAAACCTCTCATCCGTTGAATCATCATATTGTTACCTTGAGCAGTAATATCATGCAAATTTGTTAATTGTACCATATCAAGTTCAATCATAGTATGGGGAAATTGAGCATAAGAAAAGTAAAAAAAAAAAAAATCGTATTTTTACCTTGAGACTAATGTAATTTACTAATACCATATCAAGTTCAAACATATGGAGTAATCAAGTTCAAGAAAGGTAGAAAAACCTCTCATCCGTTGAATCATCATATTGTTACCTTGAGCAGTAATATCATGCAAATTTGTTAATTGTACCATATCAAGTTCAATCATAGTATGGGGAAATTGAGCATAAGAAAAGTAAAAAAAAAAAAAATCGTATTTTTACCTTGAGACTAATGTAATTTACTAATACCATATCAAGTTCAAACATATGGAGTAATCAAGTTCAAGAAAGGTAGAAAAACCTCTCATCCGTTGAATCATCATATTGTTACCTTGAGCAGTAATATCATGCAAATTTGTTAATTGTACCATATCAAGTTCAATCATAGTATGGGGAAATTGAGCATAAGAAAAGTAAAAAAAAAAAAAATCGTATTTTTACCTTGAGACTAATGTAATTTACTAATACCATATCAAGTTCAAACATATGGAGTAATCAAGTTCAAGAAAGGTAGAAAAACCTCTCATCCGTTGAATCATCATATTGTTACCTTGAGCAGTAATATCATGCAAATTTGTTAATTGTACCATATCAAGTTCAATCATAGTATGGGGAAATTGAGCATAAGAAAAGTAAAAAAAAAAAAAATCGTATTTTTACCTTGAGACTAATGTAATTTACTAATACCATATCAAGTTCAAACATATGGAGTAATCAAGTTCAAGAAAGGTAGAAAAACCTCTCATCCGTTGAATCATCATATTGTTACCTTGAGCAGTAATATCATGCAAATTTGTTAATTGTACCATATCAAGTTCAATCATAGTATGGGGAAATTGAGCATAAGAAAAGTAAAAAAAAAAAAAATCGTATTTTTACCTTGAGACTAATGTAATTTACTAATACCATATCAAGTTCAAACATATGGAGTAATCAAGTTCAAGAAAGGTAGAAAAACCTCTCATCCGTTGAATCATCATATTGTTACCTTGAGCAGTAATATCATGCAAATTTGTTAATTGTACCATATCAAGTTCAATCATAGTATGGGGAAATTGAGCATAAGAAAAGTAAAAAAAAAAAAAATCGTATTTTTACCTTGAGACTAATGTAATTTACTAATACCATATCAAGTTCAAACATATGGAGTAATCAAGTTCAAGAAAGGTAGAAAAACCTCTCATCCGTTGAATCATCATATTGTTACCTTGAGCAGTAATATCATGCAAATTTGTTAATTGTACCATATCAAGTTCAATCATAGTATGGGGAAATTGAGCATAAGAAAAGTAAAAAAAAAAAAAATCGTATTTTTACCTTGAGACTAATGTAATTTACTAATACCATATCAAGTTCAAACATATGGAGTAATCAAGTTCAAGAAAGGTAGAAAAACCTCTCATCCGTTGAATCATCATATTGTTACCTTGAGCAGTAATATCATGCAAATTTGTTAATTGTACCATATCAAGTTCAATCATAGTATGGGGAAATTGAGCATAAGAAAAGTAAAAAAAAAAAAAATCGTATTTTTACCTTGAGACTAATGTAATTTACTAATACCATATCAAGTTCAAACATATGGAGTAATCAAGTTCAAGAAAGGTAGAAAAACCTCTCATCCGTTGAATCATCATATTGTTACCTTGAGCAGTAATATCATGCAAATTTGTTAATTGTACCATATCAAGTTCAATCATAGTATGGGGAAATTGAGCATAAGAAAAGTAAAAAAAAAAAAAATCGTATTTTTACCTTGAGACTAATGTAATTTACTAATACCATATCAAGTTCAAACATATGGAGTAATCAAGTTCAAGAAAGGTAGAAAAACCTCTCATCCGTTGAATCATCATATTGTTACCTTGAGCAGTAATATCATGCAAATTTGTTAATTGTACCATATCAAGTTCAATCATAGTATGGGGAAATTGAGCATAAGAAAAGTAAAAAAAAAAAAAATCGTATTTTTACCTTGAGACTAATGTAATTTACTAATACCATATCAAGTTCAAACATATGGAGTAATCAAGTTCAAGAAAGGTAGAAAAACCTCTCATCCGTTGAATCATCATATTGTTACCTTGAGCAGTAATATCATGCAAATTTGTTAATTGTACCATATCAAGTTCAATCATAGTATGGGGAAATTGAGCATAAGAAAAGTAAAAAAAAAAAAAATCGTATTTTTACCTTGAGACTAATGTAATTTACTAATACCATATCAAGTTCAAACATATGGAGTAATCAAGTTCAAGAAAGGTAGAAAAACCTCTCATCCGTTGAATCATCATATTGTTACCTTGAGCAGTAATATCATGCAAATTTGTTAATTGTACCATATCAAGTTCAATCATAGTATGGGGAAATTGAGCATAAGAAAAGTAAAAAAAAAAAAAATCGTATTTTTACCTTGAGACTAATGTAATTTACTAATACCATATCAAGTTCAAACATATGGAGTAATCAAGTTCAAGAAAGGTAGAAAAACCTCTCATCCGTTGAATCATCATATTGTTACCTTGAGCAGTAATATCATGCAAATTTGTTAATTGTACCATATCAAGTTCAATCATAGTATGGGGAAATTGAGCATAAGAAAAGTAAAAAAAAAAAAAATCGTATTTTTACCTTGAGACTAATGTAATTTACTAATACCATATCAAGTTCAAACATATGGAGTAATCAAGTTCAAGAAAGGTAGAAAAACCTCTCATCCGTTGAATCATCATATTGTTACCTTGAGCAGTAATATCATGCAAATTTGTTAATTGTACCATATTGAGTTCAATCGTAGTATGGGGTAATCAAGAATGTTAAGAGAAAACCTCTCAGCCGTTGAATTGTCATATGGATACCATGAGCAGTATTATCATGTAAATTTGCTAATTGTTCCATATTTTAGTTCAGGCTGAATCACAGAATTGGGTAATCAAGTTTAAGAAAGGTAAGAAAAATAGCTATGCCGAAGAACCGCAATATCGCTTAAATTTGCTGGTTGCAATCTGTCCGTCTGCAGGTCGAATAAAAGTGTTGTGTAACCAAATTCAAGAAAGGTTAGTCAGCCCAATAATAATACTAAATCTGACACCGTATTTAGGTTAAAGCGAATTTAAACCTGTATTACGGTTCATCGTGTACCAAAATTTCTAACAGTGCTGTTTAAAAGCAGTCAAATTTCATTCGACAAGTTTCCCACAAAATGGATCTCAGTGTTTCTTAATTGTTTTAACATTTCTGCTGAAATAAAATGGAAATTATGCAACTTTTATTTTATCTAGAGCAGTTGATAAAACAAAAAGTACCAGACACATCTTGTTTTAAAAAATTTCATGTACTTACATCTAGTGAATTATAACTAAAATAAATTGAAATGTGCTTCTAATAAATGCCTACTGATAAAATGTACTCCTTTATAATATAAATAGTAACTGAAACAATTGTATAATAGAAGACAAACACACCACCTCAAGTTGCTCAGCATAAGAAGGAAAGCATTAGTGAATGAAGTCCTCCGTTTCGACGCTCATGTATGACCATACGAGGCAAACGCCATCTCAATATTGCGGATTTTTTGAACTTCAAAGTGCATTTCGTAAAACCAGTTCTTTTAATTAAAAAAAATTTAATATAATATGAAAGTTTCGATAAATAATTAAAAATAAATGTTCACGGAGAAAAAAAGTATGGACAAAACTACCCGAATATGGGGAAATTTATCGTGTTAATGGCTCTATAGGAATACTAAAAAGAGCGGTAATTTTTACTGAAGAGCTTTGTTAATTGTTTTTGGTAAAATTAACAGTAAAATATGGTTTTATTACCGTGTTGTTTAATAGTATATGTGGTAAAATTTGCTAATTTTAACCACTATTCGGTTATTTTCACAGTACTAGTATAGTTTGAGACGACGAAAAAATGACCAGTTTGATAATCTCTATTTTATTTAGTAAACACTTCTTGTCTTTGTTTCTTGTCAATAAATTGTCTTATTCCTATGTAAACTATAAGTTAACATCTACCTGTCTTTACAACTATAAAAATGTGCATTTGTAAAGGTACAAATGCCTGAACAAGGCTAAACTAAAACAGCGTAATTGTTACTCTTTAGGATTGTTTTAATGTCCTAAAATAGAAGCATAAAGGTAGCGGGTTCAAATTCCACTGTAACTATGGTAGGTAGGTACTTTATTTACTTCGCACTAGAGCTGCAAAATAGGCTATTGGCAACGGTTTGGGAAACATTCCTGAGGATCATCCTAAGGCATGCCATCGCAATTTTGATCCTCTGCAGAGGGGATGGCACCCCTGCTTTGGTAGCCCGACGACCTGCGCTTGAAAAGCACTTTATGGTAGATTAGTTTAACGAGGACCGATACGGTTCACCCTCGGTCT
Organism: Parasteatoda lunata; assembly: GCA_949128135.1. Lineage (NCBI taxonomy): Eukaryota > Metazoa > Arthropoda > Arachnida > Araneae > Theridiidae > Parasteatoda > Parasteatoda lunata. The sequence continues at coordinate 22,114,294 of OX421981.1, read as the reverse complement.
CTAAACAGGCTGATCAAAGTGGTCACCCTCCCGCTTACTGACCAGCGGGTGATGCTTGACTTCGATGTTCCATTGGGAACCATGTCTTTACGATCAGTCCACTGCGGGACTGCAACTCTGGAGTTGCATATTTATTTATATATTTATTTATTTATATTTATTTGTATTTATTTATTTATTGTTATGCAAACATACGCAGACTTGTGTGCTCATAACAAAGCTCGGCTTAAATGTCTTTAAGTTGACATATAGATTGCACAAGATAAATAAAGAAAACACAAAAGACAAAACAGACAACGCCATAACAAACAAACATCCTTGGACATGCTTGTATTGAACATGGATAATTTGGCCAGAATTTTTTTTTCTCTGGGTATGAATCGCAAGGAATGGTTACAAAAAAATTAAATTTTACTGGGGTATACAAATTTTTTTTAGGATCTTTGTTTTGAATATGATATTTTTTTTATATTGCGATGATGAGATTGGATTTAAATGTCTCTGGATATTTTATTCCCTTTTCATCAAATATAATTTCGAGATAAAGCATTTTTGTCCATTTTTTGTTTTGTTTTATCTAAAGTAGCATACAAATATTGTTATCGTTACTAATTTTTTAAATTTTCGTTCCATCTTATTTAATTCATTCTTCATTCCACTCCAATATTTCTGTTTTGAATTAACTAAAAATTGTTAATTAACAAAATCGATTAACGAAAGTCTAAGTTAAGTTCTTGTCTCTTATTTTTATTCAAAACTTCTTTCAAGTATTAGTTATATTAACAAACTATGCGACATCTGAATTAATGAAATAGTACTTCAATTTTTTAGCCAATGCAAGAGATATAAGGAATAATATAATTTTTCATGCCTCCTATAATTCATTTTAATGGCGCAACGACATCTGTTTAAATAAAACAGTGATAATATCCGCCTATAAAATATTTTGTATGACTCACAAAATTTTTATGAGAAGTGTCTCAATGTGATTTTAATATTAATAGAGTTATTCATATGATTTGCTTAATATGGGTCATTCTTTCGAGAGAGTAAGATGTGAATGAACGCCATAAAGGTACAAAATTACGACAAAAAATCTTATTAATTCAATTCTTTGTTTGTCTATAACCCAGTTTTCTTCTCATTTATATGCACAGAGCAAAAATTTCTGGTACAATTCCCGTACCGTATGATAATAATGTTTTTGGTGAAAAAACATAATTCCGTTTAATAATGCCAAAATATTCGGTATTTAAACCCTTCATTCGATTATTTTTCCTGTAATGGTTTACCAGAAATTATGATTTTCAAAATTATAGTTCTTATTTACACATTTAGTAAAAAATACATACAAAATTCAAAAGTAAACTTAACCGAATAAATGGTTTTAAGCCATACTCTAAGGTATTATGATTAAATTACCAATTTTTATCATATTTACCAAATTTTATAACATATGAAACCATGCATTATTGTAAATTTTACCAAATTCATTACCAAAGTGCTTTTGTAAATATTTCAGAGCTTTTTGGTGTTGCCATAGAGCCTTGCACATGGTAAATTTTACCACATTCTGGTAGTTTTGACCATACTTTTTTCTCAGTGTATGTACCACTATAACTAGTGTAATTTTAAATATGCTGTTCAAATGTAATGTCAATCCTTGAAGATTTAAGTTATGAGTTAACTTTAAAGATTTGAGTTAGCTTTTGAGAAAAACGCTTTTTATGTTTTCTACGCTCGCTGCAAAAGGGTGCGCAAATATTTGATTTCTTAAGTATTTTTTTGTTCTTAGACCTTTGAGTCAAAAGTATTTGTCCTAGGGATTTTTTTTTTTTGTGATTTTTTATTGATTGTTGATTTTGAGATTGTTGAATGATTTTATACTTTAAATTAATACAATAAATAATCAATTATACGTTTTGTGTTATTTATTTTAAATTTTTTTTATCACAATTATTTAATAAATTTTAAAATTTATAACCTTTTGGCGTAGATGGGAGAGCAGTGTCCCTTTTTATATATATTTTTTCTGTTGCTGTAATTACAAACAAAAATATATTTAGGTATCTTTTAATGATTAAAAAAAAACAGTCTAATAGTTACTAAAAAATTGATTAGATTATATAAAAGTACTAAAATATATAATCCGAAAAAAGAAGTTTGAAAAATGTTTTTCGTACATATTCAAAAATTTATCAATAATTGATTTTGTTAATTCGAGAAATTTTAATGATGCATAACTGTTTCTCTTAAATCTAAATAACTGAAAATAATTGCAAATTTGTAAAATTATTGTTCGGAAGTGAGCCATGTTTGGAAGATTTTACCTTTAACGCAGAAAAAGATACTAGTGCTTCATGCTGTATTTCATTACCAAAAATTATTAAAATGATGAATATAATATATTTTACTCATTTTGGCCCAAATTAATGCAAAATAATAAAAAAAAGTTTTAAAAGTATGCTTAATTAAAGTTTAATGTCCAAGGGTTAACGAAAATTAATTAACTAACTTCAATTAACTAATTATAACCAGTAGTTAGAAACTCAAAAGTAAAAAAAAAGTGCTTTATTAGAATCAAGGAAATTTTTTCTCAAAGATTGTTGAGTGGTTTAACACCTTGAATTAATGCCTTATAAAATCAATAATACGTTTTGTGTTATTTATTTTAAATTTTTTTATCATATTATTATATAAATTTTAAAACTATTAACCCTTTGACGCAGATGGGACACCGGTCTCCCTTAAATATATTTTTTTCTAACGTTTTAATTACAAATAAAATTACAGCTTTATATCTTCTATTAATAATTAAAAAACAATCTAATAGTTATTGAAAAAATCCCAGAAAATTGATCCTCAAAAGGAAAAAAATTGTGCTTTAACTAAATTACAAAAACTATGAAGCACACTTTCTTCACTTGAGTAAAAATCAAAGAAAACAAAAATCACGGATTTCTTGGCATCATTCATAAACAATGTATTGCAAAAAATAAAACGTATCAAAAACTTTTGTGGTTTATTTTCTTGTTATCAATTAATAAAAAATCGAATCACCGCTCCCTTCAGACAATGGGAAAGAGGGGTTTTTACTTTTTCTTTGTGTCTGTGTACATCCAAGGTCAAGTACATGGCGGCTTCTTTTTTCATTTCCCCGAGGCTGACTGGTTATTTGGCGATGATGACCTCCCCATATTTTTTGTTGGCGAACATATCAAACAAAATGCATCGCCGATAATTTTTGTTTTTGCCAAAACTGTAATTAAACCAAAGTCCAAAGAACTTTTCGCCACACAAAAGTGACTGTCTTTAATCAAAGTTGGTCCATCAAAGAGACTAAGCGACACCATTTTTCTGTTTATGAAGTTCACGCTTTTTGGAAATTACAAAGTGCGGTTTGTTTCAAAGTCTTATCTAGCGTAGAAAGTTTAATTTACCATAAATTACAGTCAGTATTTGAATAAGAAACGATTCCGTGATATTTTATTACAAAAGCTTAAAATGGATTTGCTGTTTTAATGACATGAATTAGAGTTTTACAATTACACAAGGAGTTAAAAAAGATTTTTTAGAGTTTGCTACTTACTTCTAACACATTAAGTGCTCTCTCGCTACTTGCTGTTTAAATTCTATGGTGATTGTACCGCTGATAGTTCTCAGCTTTTGATGATTGTGTTTTTGTTGTTTAGAGCATTGGTTAACGTGCTATTATTGATGAATGTGCTACTCGTAATTTAATGTTTTTGATGGTTGTACTACTTGTACTTTAAGACTTTTGGCGATTATGATACTTGCATTTCAATGCTTTTGGTGGTTATGCAGCGTGAATTTGCGAGTTTTTGTGGTTTGTTTTTAAGTTTCATTCAGCGTTGTAAATTTAATTTACCATAAATTGCAGTAATAAAAAATGATTCCGTGATATTTGATTACAAAAGCTTAAAATGAATTTGCTGTTTTAATCATATGAATTTGAGCTTTACATTTACACCAGGAGTTAAAAAGTAATTTTAGGGCTTATTACTTGCTTCTAACTCACTAAGAGCTATCTCGCTACTTGTTTAAATTCTATGGTGATGGCATCGCTGATAATTCTTAGCTTTTGATGGTTGTGTCTTTTTTTGAACATTGGTTAATGTGCTATTATTGATGATTGTGCTACTCGTATTTCAATGGTTTTGGTGATTGTGCTGCTTGTATTTGGTGGTGATCGGCCATTTCTTTTTCAAAGTTTTTTATGATTGTGTTGCTTGCTTCGGAGAGATTTGATGAGTGTGGTGTTTGATATTTAAAATTTTATTCTGTTCCCTTTAGACTTTAGAGAACTTAAATGATTCAGAAATATCTTTTCTCAGTTATTTTTTTTAGAAAATTTATTATTAATTTTGATTTTGGGATCGAATCTTATTTCATGTTTTTCTTTTACTCTTGTTTAAATTGTGAAATGCAAAGTAAAGAAACCCATACAGTGGCATTATAAGTAAAAAAATGTATTTCGTATATATATGTATTAGTTGAGTAATAGATTTGTTTCGAATTTTATTTTTTTCAATTTCTCATATTTTTAAAATACTAAATAAAAAAATTACTATTCGTCTTATGATTATTTAACTATTTCTAACACCATATATAACTGGTGAAATTTTATTAAAAACTCAGGAACTTCTTAAAAATTCTTTGAGTTCTGCAGTTCATGAGAGATGTAAGTAGAATAATTTTTAGCAACTTTAATTAAACCAAGAAAAGAAAATAAATTAAAAAATTTAAACTAAGATAAGAAAATGTTTAAAATAAAAAACATTATTTATGGGGTTAATTGCTACTAAGCGGTTAAACCAATAGTTTTTTTGATTAAGGCTGGGTGATATAGCGTTAAATATCAGTATTTTTTTAAAACAATATATTTTAAACGATATTTTTAAGGATATTTTAAAAATAATTCTTAAGATATATCTTGAGTACCATTTTACACGATAAATATCGAATATGCGATAATTATCAAATGGTTTGTAATATTACGATTATTATCAACATCAAAAATATCAATTATGACGATGTCGTGTTTTTTTAAAATCGATAACTAAAATTATTGAATACGATAATATTGCAACTATTATAATGGCTGATACGTATAGAAAAATATAATATGAATATTGATTTCAATATGATTATTTAAATTCAATATGGCTGTTGAAATTCAATATGATTATTGATATTATTATAATATTATTGATACGATAATAATATTATTGATACGATAATAATATTATTGATAAAGATAATATTTAATGATAAATTTCATTTGATGAACAAAAATATTGATCAATGTAGGATTGTTGACATAGAAAAAATAGCGTGATTAATCATTAAATATTGATTCTTTTGAAGATATATCGCGGCAATAAAAATACAATCTCGTTAAGGACACTGTAAAAAATTACAGATTAAATTACGGTATAAAGTACCGGCATTTTGAGTGCATCATCCGTAAAATCCATTTTAACCATAAATTATTATACCGTAAATTTTACAATGATATAAATTTAATTAGAGGGATTCATTAATTTTACGGTAATAATTAATGTAAAAATTACGGTGTATTAGATTTTTTGATTTTTTGTTCCGTAACATGTTGCAATAAAAATGGGTTTTACGGTAAAAAGTACTGACGCTCTGAGTGCTGGTACTTTTTACCGTAATTTCACCCAGAATTTTTTACAGTTGATGCATTTTACATTTTTCACTTTTGATGCATTATATCTCTACCCATTCAAAATCCAACCATTTATTATGTGAGAGCCTATTATTCGAAACTTTTGGTTATTTAGATAATGACAGTTTTCATCAATGAAATTGAAATTGAACTGTCCATCGTCAAAGTTATACCGTGTCCTTGAGTCACTTGTGTATGTCATTGTTTCGTGATTGTTTCTCCCAAGGGATTGAATAAGTCGTATTTCAGATTGCTCGAAGCGTTGTCCATTCATTAAAATCATTTTATTGCTTGAGTTTTTTTCCTACATGTTCGTATAAAAAGTCATTAAAGACATTAATGTACTACAGCATAATTATTGCTTATTTATATGACATTCATGGTGTGGTAAATAATCAACAGTTTGAGGTTTGACAGCGATTTGTGGTTAGCATTTTTTAAATGCCGTTAATTGATTTTGATAATTTGTTAAATTGTATTACATGTGCTACTATTAGCTAAATAATGAGTTAAACAAGTAAATATTATAGTCAGTTATATGATATATGACAGTAATTAATGATAATATAATGTATTTTATAGATTGTGATATTGTTTGAGTGTAAATAAATTGTGGATATTATTATCTCATTAGTATTGTACTAACTGTACATCTTAACAACATAAAAACTATTAATAGTAATGAATTGTTTAACAGTAATTGATCACAATATATCACAAACAGGATTATTAATTATTCGTAAATATTGTTTGAAATTTACGCGGTGAGAAATATTCTACTAAAATTACCGCGCTGTAATGGTAATGATATTTCTAGTAAAAAAAACAAAATAATTCTGGTTAATAAAATAAAAGATATGGTATTTGTACCAACCATTTAGTATTTTTTCATATGGTAACAGTTTACTGTAAATTCTGGTTTTCAAAATTATAGTTCTTATTCCCGGACATTGCGTAAAAAATATAAAGCTAAAAGGTTTAACCGAATAAATATCTTTTACTCTACAATCTAAGGTACTCAATCTAAAGTACCTTATTTTATCACAGGGAAACATATTTTATTGTTTTAATTTTATTATAATCATTATCATAGCGCTTCAGAATAAATCATCGAGCTTTTTAGTTTTCCCATAGAGCCAGAAACAGGGTAAATCTTACCATATTCTGGTAGTTTCAACCATACTTTTTTCTCTATTTTTTAAACCATACTTTTATACATAAAGATAATTTAGCACACAAAAAAAATATTTTTAATTGCTATTTATTATTTTTTATTATTTAAATTAATAATTATCGAAAATTTTTGAATATCAAAAAATAAAAATCTTTACACAATTTTGAAAAATGTAATTTTGGACATTTTTTCGACTCTCATTAAATAGTATAATAAACTCCAGTAAATAATTATTAAAAGTTAGATTTACGTGGAATCACTTTAAAAAGTTTTTTACGTGGAATACTTTGAATGAACGAATTTCATAATTGGGTGCAAAGTTTTTTCGATTCTCTGAAAATTTTCTCGAGATATTGAGAAATACGCAAAAATTAAATCAATATTAAGGGCTCCAAAGTTTTGACTGTTCTCCTGACCAAATTAATGGGACCATATTTTTGCTCGAAAATCATAATACGTCAGAGAAAGTTCATTTTCGTGTCTGATTTCGTAATTTAAAATATCGTGTGCACTAAATATTTAACAAATTTAATGTCAATTTCTTGAAACATTATCATTGAGTCCTAGCACGTAAAAATCTGATCTTTAGATCAAAAATTATTCTGGCTGTTTTGTTTCATTTATAAATTTTATTTTTTATACACCGCAAATTAACATGATTTATTTCCAGTAAGGCAATATTCGTTCTGCAAGATATTATTTCTAAACACTCGGTGAAAGAAGTTCAAAGTTGAATCATAATCCAATGAAAGTTTGTTGTAATCTTAATAAGATAGCAAATTTAACCTCGTTTTTATTTTTGTTAAGCAGAGCTTGGCCGTAAAGACCAGTTTATATGGCAGGATAGTTGAATATGACAGTTTACAATGTTAATGTGATATTTGATGTTTAAGCATGCTTTTACAATATTGTTCAAGGAGGAATAATTGATAATTAACAATATTTGATGATAATGCTGATAAAATTGATTTGGTAACCGCAATGCATTACCGGAGCTGCAAGTTATTAGTTCAAAAATTTCAGAAAAATTAGTTTAAGGTTGAAGTTAAATATTGAGAGAACTTGCTGCAATCTTAATACTTTGCTTTTATTTATTGAGAATTATATTTTATTTATTGGGAAATTTGCTTTTATTTAAGTTGAAAACAGTAACGTACCAGGAAGAGTATTTTATTTGGTAAGATAATGCGAAACTTTACAAATATTGTAGCAAATTTTAAGGATACCTTTTAATTATGCAGTTTTTATAGAGACTATTTACTTTTCTTTTAATATCTCATCAAATATGCATCTTGGATTTATCTAAATAATAATGAAAATTATAAAATTTTAAATTACGCAGAGAAAAAAACTCAAGTACAATTACCGTGCTGCATGGTAAGGACATTTTTGGTAAAAAAAAACATGATTTTGGTTAACAAAACCAAAATATACGGTATTCAAACCAATCATTTGATAATTTTTTCGCTTACATGAGAACGGTTTACCAAAAATTCTGGTTTTCAAAACCATAGTCCTTATTATCACATGTTTAGCGAAAAATATGAAACTGAAAAGTAAATTTAACCGAAAAAATGTTTTTTTTTTATGCCATGCTCTAAGGTATCATGTTGAAAATAACCAAATTTCGCCACATTTACTAAATTTTATCACATATTATAAAACAAAATTTTCTTATCAATTTTACCAAAATTATTACCGTAAAGCTCTTTGGAAAAAACTACCGATCTTTTTGGTGTTTCAATTAGGGAAGAAATACGGTACATTTTTATAATATTTTGGTAGTTTCGACCATACTTTTTTTCAGTGTATGATAAATGCATTTTGCTTTTAACCAAACAATGCGGTGAATCACTTTAAAAATACTGAAAAATTAAAATTTAAACGTATATCAAATACTGTGACTTTTCATCACTATACCATTTTGGGCAATTTTCACAATATAATCACAGCGCTGGCTATAAATTCTAACCTAAAGTAAGCCTTAAAGTCTTCCTTAAGCCTTGAAGAGCCTAACCTTAAAGTAATCATTCCTTTCTGATAGGATTAGCAAAAACATCCTTATGGCTTGAACCCTCGTTGTTTTGATTATAAATAAAAGAAAGTATTACGCTCAATTTAAACGAAGGAAATATATCTGAAGCTGATATGTTTCTGTTTCATTTTGCTTCAACTCTAAAACAATACAATTATTTAAATGGCGACAGCTTCATCAGTAAATCAGTGAATAGTTTAAGCAGTAATTCACTTTGAAATTGTTGGCGGAGTAGATCTGACAAATAGCTTTTGGCGATGATTTTAAAGCGAATGTATATTGCATTATCTTCTCATTCAAACAAAGTGGTTGCTCGAGTTTAAATGAATTGCAATAACAAGATCAAGAATGTATGTTGCGATTTACATATAGGTTTGATGGGTTAATGCAATTGAAATTTATTGGCTCTCTGTAATGGAATTATTGAGTGTGATAAAAAAAAAAAAAAAAAAAAACACTTTGTTTCATTTGGCTCGTTTAAATTAAGGTAAAATAAATAGGAAATAGTTGTAAACTTGTTTTAAAACTGGGATTGAAATATTTTAATTTTTAAATCCAGGTATTAAAAAAAAATTCATATCATGTGAAAACCTTTTCTTGAATTGTAAGAATGATATAAATGCTTTCAAGACGCATTTCTTATTTATTTTCATCAACTAAATTAAGAAAAAATATTCCATGTATTCTAATTATCTCTATCAGCCAGATATAGTAAATTTTTTTATTTAAAAATTTTTGATTCTTCTCTTTACTGTTCTATTTTAGAATGATTATTTTTGAATTATCAGTATCACAACAGCTACAGTCAAGGAAACACCAAAAACATTTCCATGTAAAAGTATGATTCAAATCTTTTACGACTGCAAATTCTAATATTTCTAAATTTGTTTTAAAGGTTTTAGATTTAAAAACTTGATATTTTGTAAACAAGAGAATTAAATCCTTGAAATTTTGAATTGAAAAGAGTATAAATAAACCTTTTAGTCCGAGTCTTTAAAATTTTTAAATTGAAATCACAAAACTTAAACTTTTTTAAATGATTAGATGTTTTCCTAAAACTCGACAAAAGATGATTACTTTTAACAGGATCTTGATTATTCTGGGCAATGCAGGAAGGATTGTATTTAAAGGCAAGGTTTAAATTAACTATGAAACTTGTTTTGAATACATTCATGCTGAGAAATTGATACTTTCTACTTTGTCGGGATATTTGATAGATGGTAGCTTGCTGCAAAGGGAAAAAGATCTATCAAAAAGAATAATTCTTTTTTTTTGGGAGTGTAAATTAATTTTGAAAGAATTTTATCTTAAAAAATAAGCACATGAGCACATTTAGGGAGCTTATGAATAATATTTTAATTTTAATCAAAGTATGTTTCATTTAAGAATACAGGCCCAATTCATCATAAGAGATAAGGTCCAATTAAGAATTTGTAAAAAAGTTTTTCTTTTTTCGATTAAGAACTGCATTATACCTTAGAATGATAGAGTCAAAGTTTTATCAGCAGAAAAAAATATCTAAGTACTCAAATTTTAAATTTTTGCGCAACTCTCCAAAATCTCCCCAAAAAGACTAAACAAAGAAAAGCTGCGCCATTTGTTTTGGAACTTTCTGGAAATAAATATTTTTACAGTATATTAGTTGTATACTAAAAGACTCTTTTCAAAATTTTTGATTATACTTTTTTCTTGATAGAAAAAAAAATCTGAAATTATGCTTATTTTTTTTTCTGCCAGAGGAAAGTTAAAAGTTATCAAATTTATGCAGAAATATTTTTGTTCTGAGATGTAAAAAAAAAAAAAAGAAAATGTTTTTAGAGTTACATAGTTATAGAACTCACTAAGCAAATTCGAAAACGAAAGACTTCTCTGCTGCAATGAATAATTTGATATTTTTCATCACAAATTGATTGCATATCAAAATATAATTATAATCTCATTTATTAATAATCATTCTTATTGCAAATTACACTTATTAATAGATTCTTATTTATAGAGGTACCTTAAAAAATCTCAAGAAAAGAATATCCTGTACATTTTTCTAACGAACAATTTCTTTGCTTATACCCGTAAATTTCTGGAATGATTTAAAGCATAAAAACCGGACGATATCAAGATGAAAGAACTTGCTTATCGCTTGCATAGAGATATAAACTTATAGGTACAAAATGGTTGTTAACTTGAAAAGAAAGTAAAAGTTCTTAATTAAGTAATGAGTAAAATAAAAGAAGCAGAGGGAGAAAATGTGTCTTGAACAACATCATACTTCCTTACTCGTGTTTCATAATTTTAGTAATTTTTCTAAAAGTTTGACATAAGCTTCATATGCTGATTTAAAAGTTTTCTTAAAATTATTTTCGTAAAATAAGATCAAAAAAAAGCCTTTTTTTCATAGTTTGAGTGTTTTAAAGCCCATTTTCGTTTTCAAAAGAAACGTTTAACAATCATGCCATTTTCGTTAATCTTCTTAAACCTTAATAAAGTTATACAAAAAAAACGTCCTGGTGTCGATTTATATTTTCCTTATGTGTCCATGGATAATAATTGGAAATTTTCTTGTTGACATTTGAAACATGAAAAACAACTTTCGAATTATTTCATTATTATATATTTTATACAGTTTTGAAAAATTTTTCAATTCGAATTTTTTAAAATATCCTAAATTTCAAAAGTAAGCTAAACAATTAAGCTAATAATTAATATTACTGACTTTTAAACTATCCCTATTTTCATCAATTTCTAAACAGTTTTTAAGCTAAAATTAGCTTACTGTTTTGATTAAAATTTGTTTTTAGCAAAAAACTGTTATATAAGTTTTTATAAACAGCTTATATTATCAAAAATTTTCCCTTTAAAGGTCTTATGTTCACTTGACAAAAAATACTTCTATCTATTGGGAAAAATATTGTAATAAATTCATTTTTACATCCTTTAATAATTAATCATTTCAATCTGAAATATCAAATGTTAAACTAAACAAACGGTTATTGACCAAAATAAAATCTAATAAAATCAAAGAGAAAGAGGGAACTTAACTTCGTGATTTGTTTCTAAAGTTTCCTTGGTTGACATTGAAACTCTATACTTCAAAGATTTTGTCCTGGTTTCATTATATGACAAGATAATATCAGGTAACATATGGTCACCTGATATTTATATGCCATACATATAACAACCAACAACCATATCTACATGCCATATATATAACAACTTAAACAATTATTGCCGATTATAATTACTTTGTAACAAATAGGAATTTTCGACAAGTAAAATTTACGATTTCTCATAAGCAAATCATTACTCTGATAGTAATAGATAAGCAGTTTAATAAAAGTTGAGTCACAAAAAACAATATGTTTGTTTATACATAAATATAAAAAAATAAATGGAAAGCCAATTAACCAATGGATGTAATTAATTATTATGTAATTTAACCAAAATTATTTTAGATATATTTTATAAAATTAATTTGAATAATTTAATTCCTGATTTGTATCATCGTGCTAGTAGTTACTATATGTGCCCGTTTTAAGTAAAAATCTTTTTATTAAAATTTTAAATTTTTTATTAAGATTTTATGCTATTAAAAATGTTATATGTTTGTTTTCTTAAATCTTGCAATTACCGTTTTGGGTAGCTCATTGTTGGTAAATTGAATGCTTTCACACGTTATAAAATTATAATTTTTTAAAATTAAGAAATTGATTTTGATTTTATATTTTCGTAAAATTAATTTTTAATCCTTAGATATATTACGGCTACAGTCATCAAATTACTGTGATTGATTTGTAAGTCAAAGATGATAAAATGATAAAAAGATGATTAGATGATAAAAAGTCCTCTAGATTTGATCTATATAACACTCTTTAAGAAGTTGGTTAAACGTGTAACTATAATATAGGTAATTTTAACCATACTACCACATAATTAAGTGTTGCTGCAATTTTAATGTAACCACAATAAAGACAAACTACAGTCATCGAATTAATGTGATTTGACTTGTAAGTTAATGATATTTGATGATGAAACTTTTTCAAGATTTGATCTATATTACACTCTTTGAGAAATTGTTAAACATGGAACCATAATATTGGTAATTTCAACCATACTACGACATAATAAAGTGTTGTCGTAACTTTCCTGTAATTTTAATAAAGTGTTAAATTGAACAGTATTGCCATTGTTTTGTGTAATTAATCTTAAACATACAATAATATGATTCGAATTAACACAGTAGTAAGGTTGTCTCTCATTTGTATATTCTACACTGAGAAAAAATATGGTAAAATTTACCGTGTTTCTTGCTCTATGGGAACATCGGTAATTTTTACCTAAGAGAGTTGTTAAAGGTATCGTAAAGGTGTTGTAAGGTATCGTGATAAAATTTGGTAATTTTATCACGATACCTTAGAGCATGGCATAAAGACTAATTGTAAACTTAAATTAAAAATACTTACTATACCTCTGATGGGACATCAAAATTCTATTTTTAAATTTTATTTTGCTATTTTTTTCCATTTTGCATGGAGAAAAAAAAATCTGGTAAAATTACCGTATTCAATGGTAGTGATATTTCTGGTTCATATATCTTCTAAATGTATGATAATAAGTACCATAATTTTTAGAATCAGAATTTACAGCAAACCTCTTCCATATGAACGGAAAATTATCAAATGAATGGTTTAAATACCTCATATTTTGTTTTTATTAACCAGAATTATGTTTTTTTAGAGAAATATTACTATAGACAGTGGTAATTTTAACAGAATTTTTTTCTCCGTGTATGTTAGCATGCTCTAAAATTTCTAACAGTGTAAAATATTTGTTTATCATTAAAAACACAGATTGTAACTATAGTTAAAGATTTACCTGCGGTAACAGTAACTAATAGTGTAAGATATTTGTTTATCATTAAAAACAAAGAGTGTAAAAGATTTTTCTGTGGTAACAATTTGACAAGATTTATCAATTTATAGAAACCGAGTGTTTATAAATATTAATTACAATGTATTTTACGTTCTTGATTTGTTGTAAGCTGTCAATTTATGTTTTACATATAGCTTAATTGTTACCTTGTAGAGTTTAATAATCATATCGATTGAATTTATCACTCCAAGAACTTAAAGAATGTGAACTGGGTGCGACATGAAGACAACTTAGGAAAAATTGATGATAAATTTTAGTATCTTAGTTATATTGCCACTCCCTTTCTTCATAAATACTTGTACAAATCAGGATTTCTACATCACATTAACAAGGTAAAAACAATTAAAAGATTTGCACATTTTTGCAATGATTACATTTAAATTGGACATTGATTTATTTGGGAAATAGTCAATAGTAGAATTATATTTTTTTTATTCTTATCAAATTGTTAAGGATTATAGAGAAAATATAATTGATGTTTATTTCGAATTAGAACAAAATTTGCATTTGTGGTCAATTAAACTAAGATATCTGTTTTTATAGAATATATAATTAAAAATATGTTTTTGAATGCATTCATAAATTACAGTAATTAAAAAGAAAATTTAATTTTTATACGGTTATAATTTAAGAATAAATTTATTATTTACTAACAGTTTATAGAATTCATTAATTTCTTCTCAACAAGTCAGCTTTTGAACTACTTATACTAGTAGAATTTTAATTTTTAAGGGGTTTAAAATTTACTTGGATGAAAGTTATTAATTGCTAATAATCGTTATTTTAATTACCACGCATTAATGCTTCTTTAATTTTCCTTTTGAAATAAAATATTTTCAACCAAATTAAACAAAGCAAATATGACATATTTTAAATGCTAAGTTATACAAAATTATGATATAAAAGGTATGTAAATTTTTCCATATGGTATAACGTAAAAATGTTTAAAAATTTTAAGATTTAAATGTATATTAAACTATAATCTGGAAACTGTAAAGTGTAAAAAAATACAAATAAATCTCAGCTCAACCACACAGAATACTGTTTTAAACTATTTATAAAAAAGTTGTTTCAAATAGAAACTTCCAGCCAGGTTAACTAACAAACATATTTCAAGATTAATGTCTTCAATTATTTAAGTAACTAGTTCATTAGCTCTATACTTCAGATAATGTCTCTGTTAGCCCCTATAATGTTTAAAAGATATTTTAGATAAATTTTTTAAGGTATGTAGTTCAGAAAAAGTATTAAAAAAAAACTTTTGTATGTCTTTAAACCTACGGAAAATAAATTTAGAATACGATGAAATTTATTTTTTAAAAAAGCATATTTATTATAATATCGAAAATAATAAAATCATAAGATCTTTAGAAGTTATTTTACGAAATAATAAATTAGATTATCTGGTTGTTTCACCTATTGTAAGAGATGAAAAACACTAGACTTTTTTCTTGGATTCAGCAGCTTTAAGGTGCTGCCATCTATGCGTGATAAAGAATATCGCATTCTAATAGTCCAGGATCACAAATTGGGGAGTGCAGGGCACTGGAAACTCTGGAAACGTTGGGACTCGACTCCCAGTTTCGTCGGTCATGAGACTGACATATTAGCTCTGTCAGCTAAACTGTCCCATCTAATTTGTCTGGTTAAATTGACCCCAATGTACCCAGTTGCAAGGAACTAAGAGGCTTCATTAGGTGGACCTAGTTGGTGTGATAAAATTCTGTTTTTTTCATCTGTATTAAGTGAAAGCAGTTTATAAATGGTTTTTCTCACAGTTAACTGTTTTAATACAATCTTATTATGGTAATCTTATTTATGGTGAGTGTTTTGTTTGAATATGATAATATAACAATTAAATAAATTGTTATTCAGCCATTTTTTTTTTCGAGAAATTTTTAACATTGCCTGTCAACAATTAGGAATCAAAATGAGATTTTAGAACACAGAAAATAGAACTTTAAAGCAAAGAAATTTTTTTAAATCTTTTTAGAAACCAACTACTTAAAAGAAAAACTTGTTTTAATTGTTACTCTTTTCTAATCTCTTCATAAATTGATGCAAAAAGAACATCTGCTTCGGCAAACATATTATAATTCTTGGAAATTTTTCTTCTATCAATTAATTACATCAACTTTAATATTTTGTCTTTTATTTTAATGATAGATGGCATATAGGGTAATTATAGATCGATTCTAGAAAGTCAGTATAGATCAACATAAAGGTCAATCTTGATAAAATGTAAATTTTCTTAGAAATCGAATTATTTTGACTTTGTAATCTATCACATTACGGTAGCAAAAAAAAGCAGTTAATGTGTTAGCAAATTCTAATATGTTAATATATCATTATCAGGAAGCATCTTGCTTCCTGATAATGATGAATTTTTTTAAATTTATTACATTCTCACAAAGTTATTGATGGTTTTTAAGATTATGTGTGAATGGTGGTGCTATTAATGCTTTTTGTTTAAACCCAGATAGCACAAATGCGTGAAAAAGGGTATCGAAACTGAAAGATGTGTTTCGTTTAATGTATGAAAAAGAGAAAAATCCGTATTGTTGTGGTATTACCAAACTGTCCCATTTAAGTTTCTGTAACTTGGAGAATTTTTCTAACTATGCATTAAAAATGTTTTATTTAATACCATATTGCTATACCTGTAAGATAAAATTCAATGGTAATGTTATTTCTTGTAAAAAATGCAATACAATTGTGGTAATAAAACCAAAATATACGGTATTTAAACCATTTATTTGGTAAGCTTTTCTATTCATGTTGTAATGGTTTACCGGAAATTCTGGTTTTCAAAATTATGGTTCTTATTACAACATATTTAGTAAATAATACAAAACTGAATATTAAATATAACCGAATAAGTGATTTTTTATACCATGCCAAGTTCAAATTATTAAATTTTGCGACTTTTGCCAAATTTTATCATATATTACAACATTGTAATTATAACACTATATTTTACAGTAAAATTTTATCAAAATCATTAGCAAAACGCTTCCGTAAAAATTAGCGAGTTTTTTGGTGTTTCCATAGAGCCAGAAATACGGCACAGATTGCAAATAAAGAGGAAAAATCGGAGTTAAAGAAGTTCTTCATATCATTAATTGTATATAAAAATTCATTTTCGTTTGAATAAACATTTGAACAGAGTATTCTGCAAATCGATGAGAACGTTATTGAAGAAATTAGGAGCTTTAAAAGCTAAGCCATAATTTGAAGATGAAAATATATTTTTAAATGTAATGTAGCAAAATTTTGAGGCCATTAATATTTAAAGCCCCATAGTTTTATGTAAAGTAGCAAATGTTTCATAGCAGAATAATATAATTTTGAATAAATTTTTTATTAAGTTATATATACTTCGGTCGATTTTTTCCATTAAATATACACAATTTTCAATGTTTCATAAAAATTATAACAAAGTAACACAACTTTGAATGCTTATGCAAAGTAATAAACATTTAAATTAATATTTATAACCTGCTAAACTGTTGTTACAATTATAATTCAATTACAAAACATAAAATATAAGTGTTAATAACTTATTCCTTTGATTGATGCTGTTATTGAATTATTTTATTACAAATTCTTTTAGCTGTATTTCTACTCTAAGGACCCGCCTTAAACATTTTTGTACTTAATTACAATTCTTCATGAATGAATTTCGTTTAATGTTTTCTAATTATATATTTCCGAGATTTAAACTGGTAATTTACTTCTGATATTGATAAGTATTTATTTAACATTCATCAAAATGGGCTGTAATATCACTTTATAAACATGTTTGTGTAAGGACAAGTTGTAAAACCTTGAGATTTCGATTAACTTAAAGCTCACACATACTAATTTAATTTCCTCTTCCTTTCATTAACCAAATGATTACTATTCAGTCTCCAAATGGTTAATGAATAAACAAAGCAAAATTTTTACCTGTTGCTTTATTTTATTTCTAAATTAATGCTTTAAAGTCATTAAAGTTTGTGAAGGCATTTCTTCTTCTTATAGGATGTCACAATCAAGCTTGTTGATTGGTTTTGATAACTAAAAATATTTGTTTACATTAAAATATTTTAATTATATTTTAGGCATTTCGCAAGACATTTTTTTTAACAGAATTTTATTTTAGTCCTTCATTTGGAAAAATTTATCATTAATTTTGAAATTTTATCATAGTTTAGTTTTTGTAATATTCTCATTATATGTTAAAACACAACCTCTGATTATTTGTGTTTTCTTTTAATCAAGGTTTATTTTTGACCTATTTTAAACTACTTAAATAATAGTCAGTACAGAGTTCGTCTCTTTTACTGATTTGTATTTATTCGAAGTTGTAGCTTGCACAAAGCTTCTGATTTGCAAAATTTTTATCATAATTCCATTCCATGTTTATTCATAAACTTATGATTTATCGTAGCATCGGTTTATTTTTTTAAAATATTTTTACACTTAAACAGTCTTTCTATTTTCAAATAGAAGTAAACATATTCTACTGCATACTTAGTTTTAATTTACTGCATACTTAGTCTAATTTTACTGTATACTTAGTCTTATTTTACTGTATACTTAGTTTTATTTTACTGCATATTTAGTCTTATTTTACTGCATACTTAGTCTTATTTTACTGCATGCTTAGTCTTATTTTACTGTATACTTAGTCTTATTTTACTGCATATTTAGTCTTATTTTACTGCATACTTATTTTACTACTTATTTTAATGCATACTTGGCATTTAAATATATAAACATATGTTTAATTAATATATGTTTGCAAAAGAAATTTTAAACTATCTTAAAAAATTGAGAAAATAATAACTTTTACTTGCACATTTATACTGTATATTTTAGCTAATAAGGTTCTTATACAAATTTTTGGATAAGGAAGCATGTCCCTTTTTAAAAGAGGTTTAAACTCTCTGTTAAAAACTCTGTTTTCTAATTAGTTTATATTCTTGATGAATTTGTTATCGAAGAAATAAATCAATGGCAATATAATGTTTAATTGAAATAACTGTGGTAACACTGCATATTTCAGTGCCACTGGTCTGGGGTTCTATTCTCGGACCGGGCAAGGTTGATTCAGGATTTCATCTTTTCATTGGGTTAATAAAATGAGTACCAGACATGCTTAGGGACTAAACACTGGCTCCGCGTTTGGCTGACCACCCAACCGGAACATTTGCTACTGCAACCCAGAGCCCAAAATCGAAAAAACTGAGATGAGCACAATAGTCCCTGGCCCTTCTTGGGCTGTCACCGATTGAGCTTAGTTCAATTAAAATAAATGAAAACTTTTACCAAGAACTTAGTATAAAACTGTGGAAAATAATGGACTATAATTCCTTTATCTTTATAATAAAAAAAAATGATTGAAGATAGAAATTGATTGAAAATTGTCTAACATTAAAAAATTTAAAAGAATTCTATCTTAAATATTGCGTCTTTTATATTTATTTTGATCAAAAAAAGACAGTTTAAATTCGCAAAAAAAACTATTTTGACATAATACTATACATTTGCATTATATATTTTAAAGCTTAAGTAGCAGTAACATTAGAAATCATCTACTTAGTTTAAGCACTTATTTCCTACTATTTTCAGAAAGGGCTTTTTATATCACTAAAGAATGCCATCGAGGCATGGGCTGGTAAAATATTTATTAGTATTAGAAAGACATATTTTACTTTTTATTTATGAGATTCTTAACGAAATCATTTTCATGGGATAGTCCACTGCCTCCTTATGATTATAGAGCAATATTCTCCTTTATGCTTCTGTGCTCAACTCCACAAAAGACTAGAAATTGTGAAAAAATTATTTAAATTTTTTATTTATCAAAGATAAAATATAAGCCTGCCTTTTAATCATATCATAAATTTAAGAAATTGAAAAATGTTAAAGACCGCTTAAAAGGTGTGATCAATAAAATTAAGACCAGAATTTACGTCTTCGAAAAGTTTGGGCTTGATGAGAACGCTGTAACATCTTATCTTTTTGACAGCTTAACATTTATTAACAGCTTATCATTTTCTAATTTTCCACTTTTTAAAAATTTAAACATTTTTGAAAGCAATATTTTACGATTTTGCTTTTGAAATTCTAAATTAACTTATTTTTATGGGATAATCCACCATTTTCTCACGTTTATTGTGATCGTATCTACGAAAGCTAAACAAGCTTGAAAAAAAATATTTTTACATTTTTTTATGAAAGGTAAAACATAAATCTGTCTTTTTATCATACAATAAATATGAGAAATCGAAAAATGCATAAGACCGTTGAAAAGCGTGATCAACAAAATCGAGACCAGATTCTTCATCATCAAGAACTACGATTAATTTGGGCTTGTAGACAAGCTGAGAACGCTATCACATCCTATCTTTTTGACAGCTTAACATTTATCTCTCGTGTTTAACGGGAGAAAATGATATATATTTAATCTCAAAGACTTGAATGATAATTTGTTTGCTTTGGAAAAGGACTACTTCAATGGATAAAATATAATCATTTATTACAATGATATTGCTTTGAAATATTGTCGCAAGATAATGATGAGCTTTACTTACTTTTGGTTAGGTTTGGTTTTACTTAACGAGTGAGTTAGTTACTTAGTAATTTGGTTTGATAACTTAAAAAATAATTTTATATTTAATCTGAAATATTTAATTGATACTTTGTTCGCTTTAAAAAAAGCTACTCCAACGGAGAATATATAACCCTTTATCACAATGATATTGCTTTGAAATATTGTTGCAATATTTTCTTGAGCTTTACTGACTTTTGGTTAGGTTTGGTTTTAGTTAATAAGTGAGTTAGTTACTTAGTAATTTGGTTTGATTACTTAAAAAATAATTTTATATTTAATCTCAAAGACTTGAATGATAATTTGTTCGCTTTAAAAAAAGCTACTCCAACGGAGAATATATAACCCTTTGTCACAATGATATTGCTTTGAAATATTGTTGCAATATTTTCTTGAGCTTTACTGACTTTTGGTTAGGTTTGGTTTTAGTTAATAAGTGAGTTAGTTACTTAGTAATTTGATTTGATTACTTAGAAAATAATTTTATATTTAATCTCAAATATTTAATTCATACTTGTTTGCTTTAAAAAAAGCTACTCCAACGGAGAATATATAACCCTTTATCACAATGATATTACTTTGAAATATTGTCGCAATATTTCCTTGAGCTTTACTGACTTTTGGTTAGGTTTGCTTTTAGTTAATGAGTGAGTTAGTTACTTAGTAATTTGGTTTGATTACTAAGAAAATGTTATTATTTTAATTTTAAAGATTTAATAGATAATTTTTTTTATTGATTTGGAAAAAAGCTACTCTAACGGACAAAATATAACCTTTTATCATAATGATATTTCTTTGATATATTGTTGAGCTTTACTTATTTATGGTGCTCATATTGGTCTGAATTTAGGTTATTGGCTTGAGTTTAGCTAATGAGGGAATTAGTTACTTAGTAATTTGATTACTTAGAAAATGATATTATATTTTATTTCAAAAACTTAAATTATAATTTGCTTGCTTTAAAAAAGCTACTCCAACGGAGAAAATATAACAATTTATCGCAATAATATTGCTTTGAAATATTGCCGAAATATTTTCCTGAGTTTCCCTTACTTTTGGTTAGATTTGGTTTTAGCTAATGAGTGAGTTAGTTACTTAGTAATTTGGTTTGATTACTTTGAAAATGATATTATATTTACTCACAAAGGCTTAAATGATTTATTTGCTTTGAAAAAAAAAAAGATATGCCAACGGAAAAGATATATAATCATTTATCACAATGATATTGCTTTGAAATAATTTCGTAAGATAAGGTTGACCTTTACTTATTTTTGATTAGGTTTGGTTTTAGTTACTTAGTAGTTTTGTTTGATTACTTAGGGAAGGGTATTACATTTTAACTCCAGATAACATTTTGAATGATAATATTTTTTTTGGAAAAGAGAGGGAGAGAGAGAGAGGCTACTCTATCTCTCTTAGAAAATAATAATTTGCTATGATATTGCTTTAAAATTTTGTTGCATAGTCTATGTTGAACTTAATTACAGTTACGTTTGATTTCATTTACTTCGTTATTTAGTAGTTTGCTTTAATTACTTAAAGAAGATAAATATTTGATGCAAAAGACTTGAAAGATAATTATTTTCTTCGGAAAAGGCAAAAAAAAAAGTCATAATTTTTTACAATTATGTGGGATTGAACTATTGCACAAGATTCTATCAGTCTTATTTCATTTTTGTCAGAATTGGTTTTAGTTACTTGGAAGTTTCGTTAAATTAATTCGTTGTTAAGAAATGATGTAATATTTAATTTCAGAAACTCATGATAGTGTTTTTGCTTCAAAAGCAGGATACTTTCACTAGAAGATAAATCATTTGTTTCAGCTACTATATTGGTTTCACGCATTGTCGGAAACTTTTGTTGAATTTAATGTATTGTTGGTTTGCTTTGGTTGTAGTTACTTAATGAGTTATATACTTCGCTTATTTAATTAGTTGTCAGATTTAATTACTTATTTAGTTACTTCGGAAAAGATAAATAGTTTAAATAAGAGAATAAAAGAATTAAATAAAATTTTTCTTTTCTATGGAGTGAGCTAGTCTCATTGAAAAAAATGATCACTTGTTACAATGATATTTTGAATTAAAAAAAAATTGTCACAAGATCCCGTTGAGCTGCAGTTTGGTTAGGTTTGGTATTAGTTCGTACCTTTTTTTTTTTGCCGTTTAAGTAAAAATAAAGATAAATTATTTTTATAATAATTTTTTAATTTTCCGCAATCAAGCTAAGTCATGTGAAATTTCAGTTTGAATCTTGCTTTCATAGATTAACTTTTGAGCTGATGGTTTTGTGTCTAATAAAATTTCAATGATTTAGTTTCAGCTTTATAGACTTATCTTTGCTTACTTTTGGTTAGGTTATCACTTCGTTGGTATGCTTTATTTGGCATCTGTAAAAAATATGAGCAAAAAACAAGGCAATATTTTGTATTTTTAATAGTTTTTTGTGCTGTAAAAGTATTCACGAGTAAAATATTAAAAGTTGCCAAAAGTAAAATATTATAAATACCATTTAGGTTTTATTCCAACATGCATGGAAAAAACTTCTTCAATTGAAAGAATTTCTAATCGGTTTTATTTTAATTTTTTCAATTGATTGGGAAATAATTTCGTTTTACTTTCATTTATACACTGAATACTCAGAGGCGTAGAAGTGCACTTTAAATTCACTAGGTGAGCAGAACAAAATCCCTTATCTAATGTCGCTGGATGCAACTTACTCAACGCCACTGAATATTAATTAATTGCTTAATAAACAATTCTTTACAAAACTTTATTTTGTATCTCTGAAAATTATATATCTGATTTAGTCATTTAAAATTATATGTATAATTTAGTACACTCACAGAAAAGAATTTTTATTCGCAGTCATATTAATACTTATAACTACGAGAATTTCACAACACTGGGAAAAGTTGTTACTTAAATATGGAAATAATAATATGTTAGTGGGGAAAAGAATGTGCTTAATGTTATACAATATGTTAGTGAATAGTGTTATAATATATGGTAGTGGGCAAGCATGTTTATGGAAAGGTACTTAAATATTTTAGTAAAAATGTGACATAGGACTATTTCATTAAATAAGTACTTACCACTGAACTAAAATATTGTATATCTTGTTTTGGTGACCACTTAATGCACGTGAAGTGTATTTTTCGTCTTGAATCAGTGACAAAAATACTTTTGAATATTTCAAAAAATTCAAAGGCGACATATTGTAAACATCTTGAATAATTTTTTAATAAATTAAACAATTAAATTGCTGTTGAATTTGTGAAGTCTTATAATAATATCCTAAATCTTTTTTTATGTAATATATTGGATAAAATTATATTGTATAAGATTATTTATGATAACATATCTTTATTATACCACACTTCATATATTTGAATGTTTTTTTATGTTTATTTATATTCTTTACAATAGTAATAATTAAGTGGCGACACTACAAAAAGTTGTTGCGTAAATGTTTCCAATAATCTCTCGAAATATGATATACTATTTCGAAATAATACATAGTTACCATCAAGCAAGAAAATAGTGTATCTTGTTTTGGTGACCAATTAAGCTATGTAAAGAGCATTTTTTATGTTTTACCCACTACTTATAAGAATTTAGATTGCATGGATAATAGTTCTCAAGGCCCGTGTTAATGACTGTATGTTATTCATTACATCACAGTTATTCATTATGTCACCATTGGAAAATCAGTTAAACATTAATATAACCACTAATGATTAAGAGATAAGATGGTAAACTATTAATGAAAGTCAATTACCATCATACTTACGAAGGTCGTAGGGCATATTTTACCCTTTACTATTTTCAAACGAGGAAGTCGCCCTCGCAATACCTTGACCCGGCAGATTCGTTAGTCATGCTTATAAAGGATTTTTTTTAGGATTTAAAAAAAAATAATGCTCTATTTAACAGCAAGGGAACTAGAAATTAGAGAAACGCGCAACACTTTCCTAATTACGTTGTTGGTCGGGCAATTACGCTGTAAAAAATCGTGACACACTATTCCTGTTCAGTAGCTTAATTGAAAATCATGTAAAAAATGTGTTACCTGAGATCTTAGGAAATGGTTAATTAATTATTTGATTCTAAACAGCCCAAATGTTTAATACTGAGGATTTGAAAACACGTTTTTTTTTATCGTAATTATGATTACGATAATTATCAAAGATGTTCTGTTTGATAGTTATGGAAATGGGATTTGAGCTCATGGGTGGTTCCTTAAGCAGCGCACTTTCTCACGTTAATTATTCATTAAATAGATCTTGTTATTAAAAGATAAGTTAATTAATAAGATTTTAATGCGTTAGTAACGTTTTGAAGGGAGATTAAAAAGTAATTTGAAGCAATTTCTTATAAAAGGGTGGAGGCTTTAAAAAATTAGATATCTACACACTCTTTTGGGATAATTACGTCATATAAATTATCAGAGCATATATGTTTCGGTTACATTTTACCGTGGCTTTTTTATATTTCTCTGCTTCGTTCTAAACGTTACTGCAAATTTTCTATAGTTAAAAGTAATTAAATTAAATTTACACAAATGCGTTTACATTTTTATAATATTTATTAGATTTAAACATTATAAATTACAATTGCATTGAGTTTTAAAAATTGCTTGGAAATATAACAGTAATGTCTTTTAAATTTAACAAATTAAAATTTTTAAGATATTAGAATGTTTGTGTTGTAGAATTTTAGTTCAATAGTATTTTATTGCTATGACGTGGTAAAAATAGTGAATAATTATTTCTGTTCTGTAGCTTAATCAAAAATCATGTAAAAAAAAATGTGTTACCTGAGCTCAAAGGAAATGGTTAATTAATTATTTGATTCTAAACAGT
Organism: Parasteatoda lunata; assembly: GCA_949128135.1. Classification (NCBI taxonomy): domain Eukaryota; kingdom Metazoa; phylum Arthropoda; class Arachnida; order Araneae; family Theridiidae; genus Parasteatoda; species Parasteatoda lunata. Next base: position 22,088,984 of record OX421981.1, on the reverse strand, counting down.
ACAAATGTTTAATGCAGATGATTTGATTTCTTTATAAATTATGATTACGATAATTATCAGAGATGTTCTGTTTGATTGTTAAGAAAATACCTTTTGAGCTCATGAGTGGTTCCTTGGCAACGCATTTACTCACGTTAATTTTTCATTAAATAGATCTTATTATTACAAGATAAGTTAATTAATAAGATTTTAATGCGTTAGTAATGTTTTGAAAGGGAATTAAAAAGTAATTTGAAGCAGTTTTTTATAAAAGAGTGGGGGCTATACAAAATGAGATATTTCCACATTCTTTTGACTTAATAATTATGACATATAAATTTTCAGTGATTTATTTTTTCGGTTACACTTTACTGTGGCTCTTCCATTTCTCTGCTTCTTTTCAAAACATTATTTATATTTTGTAATAATTATTAAATTAAAATTATACAAATGCGTTTACATTTTGCAAAAAATTTTATAATATTTGTTAGATTTGAAGAGTAAAAATATAGAATTACAATTAGTATTAATAATTGCTTGAAAATATAACAGTATTGTAGAAATTTAACAAATTGTAATTTCTATGTTATTGAAAAGTTTGTATTTAAGGATTTTAACTCACTAATATTTTATTATCTATCGTAACTTTATGGCAAAAAGTGTTTGTTAGAAAATTTATAAATGATTTAATTTAGAATGGTATTTTAATTATAATAAATAATTATAAATTTTATTATTTTTTATTTAATTGAAATGGGAGTATGGGACAAAGATTTTTATAATTATACTACAAATTTTAAATGTCGCAATTGATAAATTCATTATTGCTTATATTGTTTATTTAATTTAAAATAAATGTTAATATATCTACATTTTTGTATTATAAATTTGAGTGATATAAGTGGCAAACCCAAACATAATTAATATTTGGCAAAAAAGAAAAATATTCAGAAAATGTGTTAGTAAATGTTCAATTATTTAAAAAGTACTCACATTAGTATTTCAATGAAGTTTTAAAATATCAATAAATATTTTCTGCTTTTGATTTCATTTAAGTTATTCCTCAAAATGGTATTCTAACTCCCTAACTTTCAGGTACTTAAAAAATAAATAACAACTCTGAAAGACACTTTTTGTTTGCAGGAAGTGATATAATGATGATAGTAATAAATACCTAAATAAAAGTTATCAAAATTGCCGAAAAAATGTTCCATAAATGAACAAAAAATTATGTATGCATAATTTAATAAGTAAATAGAACTAAAAAATGAATAAAATGGTTAATTATTGGCACATTTATCATAATAAAATAATTTATATCAGTTGTAAATTTCTAACATAAAACTTCGCCGTTTAAATGGTTTCGTATAGTTTCTACACAGACACGATCACTTTGTCTTTACTTGATATCAGTCTATGCAAATCTAATGTAAATTCTGTCTAAATTTTTTCCTGTTGAAAGCTCTTTCATAAGTTCACAAATATTTCTCCCTTTAAGAACTTCCGGTAGAAATATACTAATACATCTTCAATCGGTATGAACAGGTGTTTGGTCAAGGTTATGCGGCATATTTAGATAATTCTCTTAAATATGTCTAAGTATAATGAATCTATGTGAAGTAGAAATTCTTAAAATATGTATTATTTTGAAAATCTTTTAAAGATAAATTTTAGTAAATTAAGTCAGTTTTTTTGCAATTGTGTTTTTTCTAATTTTTGGTTTTATGATAACTAATTTTTATGCTCATGCTCTATTACTACAGATTTATTAATGATAAATGTAGTAAATGGTACTACAAATTTAAATAAGATAATAGAAAAATTGAGCAAGGAAAAAAAAATTATAAGTAGAGTTATGTTAGTGTATTAGCTATGCTTACATTTTTGATTACACTCAAGAAAATTTTTTTTGTTGCATTAATACTTATACTTGATCTTGCCTGATTCAGGTGTGGGGATTTTAAATTTGAAATTAGTTTTTCTTCTAAAGCTTCAAATACTTTTTGAAATGACATTTTTAATCTATCTCTGGTCAAAATGTTTAAAAATGTTTAATCGAATAGGGGGTCGTATAAATGTTGCGACAAACCTCTGGGAGAGTTAGGGCACAACATTAGGATTACAGTTGCATAGGAATCTATCACGAGGGTGGGGCACTTTCCTATTATGACCTCTTTCGAAGCACACGAAGATACAGTTCACGATAAGATAGTAGCCCTAGTGGCGTATGATGACTTTTACGGGCATGGGTGCCTTTGCAATTTTAATCCTTATGATGTGCTCTAACTCTCCTGGAAGTTTGTCGCAACATTTATGTGACGCCCTGTTTTATATAACGTTTTTAAACTTGTATGTTTCGACAAAAAAAAATGTCATTAAAACAAAAATATAGCTTTGAGAGGAATTGAAGATTTAAAATTACAGACATGAAAATATCCAAGAAGTGTTAAAAAATTAGGCAACAGAAAGAAAAAGCTTATCTTCAAGTGTTATATTAATCTCCTTTTTATTGGTCGTGTAAATGAGAAATCAAGATAACAGTACAATAAGCAAACAGAACAGAATATTGACAATGATAAATATTGATAATAATTAACTATTTATGAAAATTTACAGTGATATTCTATTCTGCTGTACAAACACAAGAATTAGCAATAAAAATGATCATTAAGAATATTTAAATAAGAGTTTGAAATAAAAATAATAAAAAATAACTGAATATTAAATAAATTCAATAAAATAATATTCTGTATTAAATGATTGTGTTTATATTTCGATTGCATTGATTAATAGGATCGACAACATTTATGTAAACCAAAACTGAAATGTTTCTATTAGTAAAATAAATTAGTTTAAATTGTTACGTTTGCAATGTTTTTTTGTCTTGAATTTTAGACTTGAATTAATATAAAATGGGAGGGATATGTGCAATGTAAACTGAAAAATTATATTTAGAATATTTAACTTTGAATGAAAGGTATATATTTTCTGTTTATGGAAGAAAATAAACGATTCAACTTTAACATGATAAAACTAAATTTCCGAAGTGTTATCTGAATTAATGATTAGAATTAAGTACTTATGAAAAAAGTACTAAAATTGACAAAATTTAATGTAAAAATTTTCTTTAATTCTTTAAAATTCCGAACGACCTGGCATTGTAAATATTTCATTCAAAACTTTTTGGAATTTTGTTGTTTTAGTTTAACGGAGTGACCCACTCAAAACAAATAGTTTCGCCGCTGGAAGCCCTAGATTCCTTAATGAGTTGTAATAAAGATGGAGTCTTTATGTCTGAAGAATTAAGTTATTAGCCTCAGTTGCACAGCTATTAAGTTAAAACAACTCATTTATCCATTTAATACATAAAAATAATTTTTGTAACTTTTAGATGTGCGGAAATAACTTTAGTAGCATATTGATCAAGCTTTGTTTCTTAATGGCAACTTGGATATATTTTTGACATAACATTTATCACACAAAAAATAATTTTAGTGACTTTTTGGTGAGCTGAAAGAGGCATATGTAGCACACTGGCCTCACCTAATTTTTTAAAGAGACCTGGGATGCATTTTTACTATTCCAATTTATTACACAAAAAATTATTCGGATGACTTATTGGTGAGTGGAAAGAGAGAATTGTAACTTAGTGGTCTTATATTATTTTTTAAAGGAATGTAGGACGCATTTTTGTTATTCTATTTATTACACAAAAAGTCATTTCGTGACTCTTAAGTAGCATAAGTAGACTCTTCTAAGTAGCATATCGATCAAGCTTTGTTTTCTTAATGTCAACTTGGATATATTTTTGACATAATATTTATTACACGAAAAATAATTTAAGCAACTTTTAGGGAAGCGGAAAGATACATATGTAGCATACTGGCATCATTTTATTTTTTAAAGTGACCTAGGATACATTTTTGTCATTCCATTTATTACACAAAAAGTAAATTTTGTGACTTACTGGTGAGCGGAAAGAGACAATTGTAACATAGTGGTCTCGCATTATTTTTTACAGGAATGTAGGATACATTTTTGTTATTCTATTTGTTACACAAAAAGTAATTTTTGTGACTTACTGGTGAGCGGAAAGAGACAATTGTAACATAGTGGTTTCGCATTATTTTTTAAAGGAATGTAGGATAAATTTTTGTTATTCTATTTGTTACACAAAAAGTAATTTTTGTGACTTACTGGTGAGCGGAACGAGACAATTGTAACATAGTGGTCTCGCATTATTTTTTAAAGGAATGTAGGATACATTTTTGTTATTCTATTTGTTTCACAAAAAGTAATTTTTGTGACTTACTGGTGAGCGGAAAGAGACAATTGTAACATAGTGGTCTCGCATTATTTTTTAAAGGAATGTAGGATACATTTTTGTTATTCTATTTGTTGCACAAAAAGTAATTTTTGTGACTTACTGGTGAGTGGAAAGAGACAATTGTAACATAGTGGTCTCGCATTATTTCTTAAATGAATGTAGGATACATTTTTGTTATTCTATTTGTTACACAAAAAGTCATTTTCGTGACTCTTAAGTAAGCGAAAAAAGACATTTTAGCACATTGATCCCTTTTTGTTTACTAACGGGATCTAGGATACATTTTTGACATTTCATTTAATATTGTAAAAAATTAATAATATATAACTGCTTATATTTTTTTTTGTTTCATTATTGCTTTCAAAATAGTTTAAACTACCTTAAATTATTATAGCGAAGAACATAAAAAGTTATATTCATATTAGGCCCAACTCAAGCTTTTGAGTGCTTTCTGAAAAACTATTGGAACAGTATTTTCAAAATTGTGGCTACTCCCTACATATTGAAGGTGTGTTGAAATTACCATATTGTATGGTATTGACATTTCTAGAGAAACATAATTCTGGTTAAGAAGGCCAACATTTGCAATATTTAAATCATTCCTATTGTAATTTTTCAATTTATATAATCACCGGAAATTCAGATTTTCAAAATTAAAGTTCTTATTACCACACATTTAGTAAAAACTTTTTTTTTATTTATTTCCTATAAGCTGCACAATCAGTCTTCATTCAGAGCAGACATAGTGCGTTCTCCAGAAGTGGTATCCACTCTTTCAGGACCACCACAATGGGTGAGATACCGTTGGCCAGGTTAATTTGCACGTCTAGTTTCTGCCACACTAGAGAGCAGCACCGAGACTCTATTTGGATGCTAAAGTTTACTAGGAATTTAATTTTGCCTGAAATGCCAAGAGCCATTTAGTAAAAACTACAAAACTGAAAAGTGAATTTAACTAAATAAATGGTTTTTATGCCGCGCTTTAAAGTATCATGTTAAAAGTACTAAATTTTAACTCATTTACCAAATTTTATCACATCTTATAAAACCATATTTTATTGTTAATTTTACCAAAATCATTGCCAAGGCGCTGCAGTAGGAATTACCAAGATTTTCGGTGTTCCCACAGATTCAGAAACACAGTAAATTTTACAGTATTCTTCTTCAGATGGTTTTGATTATCAAGTTTTTTGATGGTGGTTTTGATGGATGGTTTGGTCAGGTGGTTTTGATGGTGGTTTTGATTATACTTTTTTCTCAGTGAAGATAAAGTACTTTTAATATGATAAAGCAAATTTCGCATCTTACAATATCATCTTCACGAATTACTTAGCATACATAACGTTAATATCTCGAAAAAGGAAAGTACATGCAAGCCTGTACATAAAAATCTGACCATTACATAAAAAGTTATTCTGATGTACTGTTTTTTATTTAGCGCACTGTGTGTCATTTCTCTCAAAAGTCACCAAAAACATTTCCCTAAATAAAAATTCCAAGGCGTGGGATGATAATTGCATCACTTGTAAAATGTTTTAAAATAGAATGAGCTATTTTTGATTCAAACACTTTATATATAAATGGTATATATTAATTCAAAGATATTTCAAAGAAGCCCGGCGCTTTTTATCCCCATGGGTATTTAAAGATAATTTTTGCAAATTAAGACTAAATCTAATACCAACTGAGATTAAGAAAAAAAAATTACATTTTTATCCTTTTCATTGCATTTGCTTTAGTTTGAACCATTCATGTATCTTTCTAACGACGCTCATAAATGATTCACTTGAGAAGAGTTTGACATGGTAAAGGCATTGTCTCGGAGAATTGAGTTATTTATTATCACACTTTAAAGAACATTATCCTTCTGGAATTAGTATTATTCTTGACAGCGACATCAAATCTTCACACGTTGGAAAAAATATTGAATGTTTTGAAAGAAATTTGCTAATCACACGGATAATGTAACAAAAGAGTTATTTCTAATATAAATCACAAACTTTTTAATTTTATTATATATTTTTTTAAAAAAATTTTGTAGGTTATTGTCAGCTGTCAACGAAATGTATTATTTTTTAGTGCCAGATTTCTTTTATCTTTTAATGCGAGTTTTAAGAGTTGTAATTCCGCCTACGGCTGTTTGGAATTTTTGTTATCTAAAATGCAATACAATACAAAAAATGATAAAATAAAACATATTTTGCTATCATAATTAACAGTATTTTCATTACTCTTTTCTATTCAAAAAAATTTTAGTAAAATTTACGCGTAAATTTTAGTAAAATTACCTGAGACGCGGCAAGTTTTATAATATTTTAATACTTTGGTCCATCCTTTATTCTCAGAGCAGGAACGTAATGGGAAACAAGAATAACAAGTTATAAAGATAAAGCGAATTAAAACTATTTTATCCTTTAATATATATTGTTTTTATATTATATTGAAATTCATTTTCATTTTATTCTTTTTTTACATTAATATAGACTTGGAGATATTTTCACATATATCCTCTCTATAACTGACGTTGCAGGTTTTAGAATGTAGAGTTAGTAATATATCAACTGAAAATTGTTGAACGTAGTTGAACAATTGTTAATTAAATTGTTAAAGGGAAGTATTTGAAAAGAAAATTTGTTCAACGTCGAATCACAATATCGGTAACTTGAAGTATACCACGGTGTAAATTTGGTACAATCTTAAAAAGGTATTAAAATGAACCATGTTAAATTATTTTATTGTGTTATCAATAACAAGAAGTCCGATATTATGTTTCATCTTTGTACATTGAGAAAAAAAAAATGGTCAAATTTACCAAAATATGGTAAAATTTACCGTGTTTCTGACTCTATGGAAACATTAAAAAACCTCGGTATTTCTAACCGAAGCGATTTGATAAAACTAGCACTAAATTAAGGTATTTTTAAAAATGAGATAAAATTTGATAATTTTATTATGATGCCTCAAAGCATGGCGTAAAACCATTTTTTCGGTTAAATTAACATTTAAGTTTTAAATTTTTATACCAAATGTTTGGTTTTGGGAGTGATATTTAAAAAAAAAAGAACAGAAGTTTCGGTAAACCGTTACCATATGAACTGATAAAATTACCAAATGATTGGTTTAAATACTGTACACTATTACAATTTTTATTCAAAAATTACGGCAAAATAACAAGTAGCCCTCTGTCCATCCAATTAACCGTAAAGTTTAAGACAACGAACAATTTTTAACTTTTTATTAACCATTTTAAATATTAATTATTTTAACCATTTACAACTAGCATGGCTTCAAAACCGTAAAAAAGATATTTCACCAGACATTAGAGCTAGGCTTTCCGTTATGTATTGGGAATTGGAGTTACGTTGTAGTTGACTTGTGTATTATTGAATAAACTGTGGAAAATGGTTTAATTTGTTAATTTGGTTGTTTCACTTATTTTAAGCAATGGGAAATACTAGATTTTTCTTGTGTTAAACACAGCTTTATGGTGCCGCCCTCTATGCGAGAATAGAGTACAGTATTCTAATAGTTCAGGGTTATAAACTGGAGAGTGCAGGATACTAGAAACATGTGATGAAGGGAATGGAAGAAATATTGTGATTTCAATGCTGGGACTCGAACCGTGGTTTTGTGGTCATGAGGTTGACAGAATAGCCTTCTCAACTATATTACGTACCCACCTGTAAGGAACTAAGGGGCTCCATTAGGTAGGTCTAGTTGGTGCGATAAAAATCTGGTTATTTAACCGTATTAGGTGAAAGCAATTAATAAACAGTTTCTTTCACAGTTAGCAGTTTGAATACCATCTTATTTATGGTTATTTGGCAGTTTTTTTTAGAATATAGTAAAATAACAATTAAATAAATTACTATTTAACCATTTTTTCCGAGAAGTTTCTAACAATGTATAGTCTATTCTTATCATTTTTTTATACCTAAAATGTCATTACCTTACAGTGCAGTAATTTTACCAGAATTGTTTCCATGTATATTTAAAACTTTTACCACTGGAATATTATCTTTTTTTTTTCTTTTCACTATTGTTACTGCTGTTTTAGAATTTTTCTAAATTTCACATATTTATCACTGATACAAATTTTAATACGATTATTCCCTTATATGTTAACATTCATATATACATTTACATTTGTACATTCAAAGTAGATTAACATTTAAATAACCTGGTTTGGAAACATTATGTATATACTTTTATCGGTTTCATCCTTGCCTAATGGTAACGTTATTGCTTTTAAAATGTGCTAATACTTTAATATGATGAAAAGAACCCTTAAAAATAATCCGTATTCCTAACAAATTTATATTATAAACCTAGTATCTGTATTATAAACCCAATTGTCATAACTCGTAGTTTGTAAATATTTATCAATGAAATTTCTCAATAACACAGTCATATCACGGTTTAGCCTTTAACCCACATTCTATATGGAAATTGATCCTAAGACAAATCCAATTTATGTTGGACTTGGCCTTGCGCACATATCTGCATATAACCAATAAAATATTTTAAGACGCTTCAAAAAGTAATTTATTATACTCCTAGTCACTATAGCAATCGTTTAGAACTCTATCAAGTCAAATTACTCTTCAAATCAATTGATTGGACATTCTCTTTCGCACAAGTTTACACATAAATAGTAGCTTAGCGCAACATTCAGCCCATCTTCAAAACTTAATTAACTTTTACATTCCTTCTCTTGCTGGGACCTTTGTGAATAATGCATTCTGTCAGCATCCAGTTTTTTTTTTATCCGTTCGTTTTTTGTGTATGAGGTGTCCAAATTGATTGAACTGATTTTTATTGGTACGCTCTGCTGCATGATGGGATAGGTTTACGACTAGGCAACACGGAGAGTTGTAAGTTAGTTTCGCTTTTTTGCTGTTTGAAAAGGAAATTAGGTATCTTGTTTAATAACCTTCAAGCTCTTTAAATCGGTGTCTGTTGATTTTTTTTATTAGTTGGTGAAATGACTCGCAATAAAATAAAACATTTTAGATAGTGTGAGCGGTTTCGATTTCTGATTTGTACGATTTCGGGATTTTATTTTTAAAAGGGTAAAAATACAAAGTTACAAAGGGCGGATTTTAAGTTGAATTATTTTATTCGAAATTGAATAAATTTTAGATAGATTTTCAGATTAAATTCTGGAAAAATTCCCGCACTGTATGATAATGACATTTCTAGTTAAAAAACACAATTCTGATTAATAAAACGAAAATATATGGTATTTAAACCATTCAATTGATAATTTTTTCAGTTCATATGGTAACGGTTTATCGGAAATTCTTGTTTTCAAAATTAGTTTTTACCACTAAATATTTGTAAAAAGTGCAAAATTGGAAAACGAATTTAACTGAATAAATGATTTTTATATCATTCTTTGGTTATTCGATACTAAACAAGGTGCAACTTAGCGACTTAATAATTTTGCACCTAATTGCATGATAATATGGTTAAAGATATCGATATTATGACCAATTTTTTATCAAAGTGGAGACTTTTAACATCGAAATTAAAATAAAAAATTTCCCATTAAAATCAATTGACAGCTATTTATTCATTTTGAATTGTTTTTACTGAAACTTTTAACTTGAAAAGCATGTTAAATCTCATGCAAATTTCAAATATATATTTTTTGAAAAATTGCAAAATTTTTTTTATACAGGGGAGAGTTGGGTAGCCCCGCCCACTTAAGGAGTATTGCTTATATTTCTGTATAATATTGAGTAATAATTAATATTTTTGTATGTTTCTATTGTTTCATCATCTAATTAAATAATGCAAAAAGAATAAACCAAAAAAAGAATAGTTTAACTTAAAAAAATAGAAATTTAAAAAATTTGACTAGTGTATTCAACATATTTTCAAAACTATTGTTTACCATGTTACTAGCTGCATAAATACTTGAAACTTTGAAAATAATCTTTTTTTTATAAAACAATTAATGTTCGATGGCCTATTGACTTGAAAAAATATTCTCTACATATGAAATTGACAGTGGGCGGGGTTACCCGACACTACCCTTATTATTGTTGAAATCTTGTTTTTAGTGCACTAAACGAAGCACAGAATTTGATGTCGTGAAATTTGATAAATAATTCTGGAATAATTTATTTCATCGTTCATTCAGATACATACATGTATACTGAGAAGAAAAAAGTATAATCAACCTGAATAAGGTAAAATTTACCGTGTTTCTGATTCTATAAAAACACCAAAAAGCACTGTAATTTTCTCCAAAGTGATTTAGTAATGACGTTTTGTAAAATAAACAACAAAATATATGGTTTTATTACCATGCTGTTTAGTAGCAAATGTGGTAAAATTTATTAGTTTTATTATAAAACTTTAGAGCCTGGCATAAAAACCATTTATTCGGTTAAACTTACTTTTCAGTTTTGTATTATTACAAAATGTGTGGTAATAAGAATTATATTGTCTAAAACCAGAATTTCTGGTAGACCGTTACCACAGGAACGGAAAAAAATACCAAATTAATGGTTTACATACCGTATATTTTAGTTTTAAAAAAAAACCAGAATAAAGTTTTCTTTTCACCAGAAATGTAATTAGCATAGAGTATGTTAATTTTACCAGCATTTTTTTTTTCGTCGAGTGAAAAGCATAATAAATCTAATACAAGGTACAATTCCTTCGAAAAATTAAAGTTGCATAAAGATACTTTTTATAATCATTGTTCTGAAATAGGATATTTGAGTCATGTGCGCCATAACATAGATAGCAATTCAATTGGCTTATAATATGAGTATTGACTTATAGTATGAGTATAGAATGACTTATAATATACTTAATGACTTATAATTGACTTATAGTATGAGTATAGAATGAGTAGAAGTAATTTTTGAAATAGGGATATCCATAGTAAATTCATACTAAAATAAAAGCTCGATTCAATACAAGATAAAAAATAATATTTTTGAAAATTGTATGCTTTTAATTTGTTTGTGAAAAGAAAAAAAAATAATGTTTTAGCACAAAAAAATTCAGGTTCTTAAAAAATGATCTTAGTTGACTTATTTAACACCATATCATTTATTTATTTTGTCAAGTTATTAAATTTCGCCAACTTAAATGAATGAAAAAAGTATTAAGTAGATATCCATAAGCATTTCTATAGAGGAAAACAGTTCCATGTGCATTTTGCAACTAACAGTAACCTTACAAAATCTCTCTTTTGGTAGCAAATTGAAACGCCAAGAGTGTTTTTTTTTAAAAAAATAACTGTAGTTCAGTGTATCCCAATTTTAAATTTTGAGAGGAAATTGATGATTTAAAAATATATAATGAAATATTAATAACGTCAAATACCTCTCTGGTGTAGAATGCATTTTATATTAAAGTTTTTATTGCTATAAAAATATATATTTATTTTGGATAAAGTATAAATTTTCGCTTCTATTATACTTTACCAAGTAGATAACTAACTAATACAATATAAGTAGTTTGATAAAAATTGTCTTTAAATATTCATTGTATTAAATGAGATCTATCAAATTGTATCGAACATATCCTATTACCACTAAACGTAATTAACTTTATACTTGAATTTTTATTTATATATTTGTTATTGAAGATAAATCAATTGCTACCGTGAAATATATTCTATCCGAAAATTATATAAAAAATTAGTCTGTAAAAATATCGAAAGATATGTTAATATTTCACTCGCTAATAAATCGTAAAAATTGCAAATTACTAGTGTCAAGCCGCGCCTCATAATGATGAGCAATAGTAATGGACATTTTATTCTATAATTGCCCGTATTACGTTCCGAATACCTAAAGGGTAATTTTTTATAATAGTATCGTTCCAATTTAGAGAGTAATTTTATAACTCCGAGGTAAGGTAGGGCTTTGCACTTCTCACTTTATGATATTACTACATTTCAATTCATTTTATAGCACGGTGTCACTCATATTTTATTTCATTAACAGAAGAAAGATTTTTTTGTACTCTTGGGTATGGTTCCATTCTGCTTCATTTGTTTCGTTTCTTATGTTCCTTAATTCCTTTCTTCGAAAATTAAAGAATAAGAAAAATGTGGAAAGGTTTTTTTGGAAATCAGATTTAGTAATGAAAATATATATAATAAATTAAACAGTTAGGCTTAAAAGTATTAAAACAAATAGTTAATAATTGCTTATGAAGGTGGCTGGGTGGCGCAGTTGGCTTGTCGTCGGCCTTCTGAGCCCAAGTCTGCGGGTTCGATTCCCGGCACAAACATCGGATTTTCGGGATGCAGAAAATCCTCAGCGGCCATGTCGTATGATTATGCGGCATGTAAAAGATCCCTGGAGTGCCTTATTGGCTCTTGGAATTTTCGGCAAAATTAAATTCCTAGTGCACTTTAGCATCCAAATAGAGTCTCGGTGCTGCCATCTAGTGTGGAAGAAACTAGACGTCCAAATTAACATGGCCAACGGTATCTCTAGCCCTGCGGTATCTCACCCATTGTGGTGGTCCTGAAAAAGTGGATACCACTTCTGGAGAACGCACTAGGTCTGCTCATCGGGAAGACTGATTGTGCAGCTCATAGGAAATAAAAAAAAATAGCAATTGCTTATGCAATATGTTCTTGTTAAATTGAAGTTTGGAATATTTTGAATTACTATGTATAAAATTTTTTAATGAAGTCTTTACACAGTAAAACATTTGCTAAATTTATAGATAAAAATGTCAGCTGGTGTGTCAATATAAAACCTCAGAAAAATACTGTTATTTAAAATTAGAAGTCTGTTTTTTTAGCAGATAAGTGCTGTTATTTTAGCAAAAAAAAAAAAAAAAACAATGCTATTTTAGCAAAAAACTATGTTATTGTTTTTTTTTTTTATAGAAAAAACCATTGATAAAATAATTACGTCAACATTATAGTCGGTCACTTGTAAACGCTGGGAGACAAACCAGGGCACAATTACGTAATCTTACGGCAATCAAAATTGCAAGGCAAAAACTAAAATTTGAATTTGAATTGACAGCTTCAATCCGCTTCTTCTTAGGGTGAAACACCAAGAAAGTATGTAAACAGCTTTAAACTTTCAAATATCCGGAGAAAGTCTGAAAAAAGGGGAATTTTTTACTGCAGCTCTCAGAAACGATTAAAAACAAAACAAAATCCACATTTATCTTTAAACAGTTTTTTTCTGTAAAAATAATTATTTTTTCGTAAAATTTACAAATATCTTTAATAGTGTAATACTCAATAAATATGTTGATGCACTGAAACTATTTTAATAGATACGAAAAGAATTAAAATAGTTGATAATATGTTATAATGCATGTTGCAATATGTTTTTTTTTTAAATTTAAAGTTTATAATGCTTTGTTTAAATGACAAATTGCTTGAAACACCTTCCCTTAATGCTTCTTGATTACAATTACATTTGTAATCTATTACATTCTTCGAATTGTTTTCAAGTGATTTGTAATTTAATATTAATAATAGAACTTGATTTAAAATTATTACTAATTTGAGAATATGATAGCAATTTGTAGTGAACTTTATAATGAGGTGCAACCCTTTTTGATTACTCGTTAAGTTTTAATTAAATTTTTTTTTAGTTTTAACGGATAAATTTTTATTTATATAACATATTTATCATAAATATTATTAATGATTTTTAAAAAAAAAAATAATAATTTTCTAAAATTAAGCTAGAGGAAATTTTATTAACCAATAAGTTTATAAACATATAAATTTTATAAATCAATAAATGGGCTTTAGTCTTTATGCAACACAGACAAGTTTTATGTCTTCCGATTCAACAAAGAATAATCATAAATTCTTTCCAAAACTGACATTTAAACTTATTCTTTTGTTTCGGATCAAAGAAAAATGCTTAAAAACACTATAAAGCCCGATGTAAATAAAATTATTAAGTTTAATTAGTCTTTATAGACGTTTTAAAAGAAGCATGCCGCAATGTATACACGTACTCATATCAAGTGCCTTTGATAAGGGAGACGCTGGTTATACACTGTAAAAAATTACGGTATTGTCATCATCCCTAATCCATTTTTAAAGTAAAATATTATACCGTAAAATTTAGAGTAACATTTATTTAATTAGAGTGATTCAGTGATTTTTAAGTAATTATTTTTGTAAAAATTACGGTATATCAGATTTTTTTGTTCTGAAACATGTTCCGGTAAAGTGGACTTTACGGTAAAAAGTACTGGTAACCTAAGTACTGGTACTTTTTAACAGTAATTTGATCTAGAATTTTTTGCAGTGTAACGAATTCTTGTGGTATACAGTCATTTCAAGTTATTGTATTCCGTCTAGAATATCAGCAACAAATCTATGTAGAAATGATCATGATCTGTAAAATGAATGATTAATTTGACATAACTTCAATGGAACGTTATTTTATTTCTTTGAAGTATACACTATAATTATTTTAAAGGATCATGCATAATTCTCAAAAAGGTATTCTGCCTCGAAATATTTAAAACAGGGATTTTTACTTTTATTTAATAACAAATGTCTAGATTTTTTCTACAAAAATTTAAAGATTTTCTGAATAAATAATTTGTATTCAATTATTACTAGCTAATATGTTTTTGAAATATCATGAACTTTAATTTTTCATAAAATCTAATAAGTGGATTTTAAATGTACACTGTTAGAATTTTCATTATAAAATTACGGTAAAATAACCGACAGTAATCTGTCCATCCATTTAACCGTAAAGTTTACGATAAGGAATTTTTTTTTAACTTTGCGGTTTTGAAACCATTTACAACTAGCGTGGTAAAAAAGCATGAATACAAAACTATACGTTTTTTTAACCATTTAAAACTAGCATGGTTTCAAAACTGTAATTTAAATGGATATTGGAGATAAATTAAAAGCTTTATGGTGCTGCCATCTATGCGTGACAGAGATTGTAGTAGCCCAGGGTCACAAATTGGGGAGTCAAGGAGACTGGATACTCTTCATGTGTAGAAGGGAATGGAGGAAATATTGTGGTGTCAATGCTGGGACTAAATATCCATTCTTTCGATCATAAGATTGACTGATTAGCCATCCCAGCTATAACATGTACCCATTTGCATGGAGCTAAATGGCTTTATTAGGTTGTTCCAGTTGGTGCAATAAAATATCTGATTGTTTAACCGTATTAGGCGAAAGCAGTTAATGTTTGAATGCCATCTTATTTATGGTTTTTTGACTGTTTTGTTTGGATATGGTAAAATAACAATTCAAAAAATGTTATTTAACCATTTCGTCCGAGAAATTTCAAACAATGTATTCACACTTCAATTACTAACACTTTTTTTTCAATTTCAGGTTACAACTGACGGCTATACATGATTTAAAAAAGCTCCTTATTTTTTCACTCTTTTTCTTGGGAACTTTCTCACGTAAGTTTCATTGCAAAAGTTTTTTCTTAGCTATGTGATTCATTGTTCCGTATTATCACGCTTAAAATGAAAACGTGTGTGATTTTAGCGCATTTTTATAATTAAAGTGAAAAAAGTAGCAGTTTCTGGATACTTGATTATAGAGCTGACACCTCCTGATTAACAAGTTGTTACACTTCTCAGCCTTTAAGTATAAAATTACAGAAATAGTCATCAATTATCCGTAGTCTAAAAACAAGTTATTTCCGTAAAGGAAACCGCGCCTTTTCGAAGATGTTGAAACAGTAATATAATTCTAGTAATTTCTCAGAAATCATCACATTACTTGTATAGATGTATTTAACAAAAAAGTATTTGAACTGATTTTCGATAAAGAAAATATTAAGTTTAATTCTGATAAATATCGTATATATCAATAATATGGCAGTTTCAGTTTTTGACAAATTAAAACAAATGTGAAAAGTTTAATTTCACTGTAATTTTTTTTGATGGAAATGTATTTAGGTTGAAATTTTATAATAATTTAGTCAATAGCATAATAAAAAGCACATTCTCAGCTTTATAAAGCCAAAAAATGTAATAAGTTTCATTTGCGAGTAGTTCATTTATTGCACGGAGGAAAAAAAATCTGTTAAAATTACCATACTTTATGTATATTTCTGGTATAAAAACCATAATTATGGTTAATAAAATTAAAATGTATGGTATTTAAACCATTCATTTGGTAATTTTCCCGCTCATATGGTAATGGTTTCCAGGAAATTCTGGTTTTTAAATTATAGTTCTTATTACTGCACATTTAGTAAAAGATCTGAAACTGAAAAGTAACTTCCACCGAATAAACGGTTTCTAAGGTATCATGTGTCAAATTTTAACACATTTGCAAAATCTTATCACTTATTATAAAACCATTTTATTGTTTATTTTATCAAAATCATTAACAAAGTGCTTCGATTACAATTACCGAGCTTTTTGGTGCTCCCATAAAAGCAAAAACTCGGTAATTTTCACCATATTCTGGTAGTCTTGGACCATATTTGTAGTTGATTTCTACATTCTTTAATTGAATTGTATGTATTATTATATTTTAGCATTTATATAATGATGCTTAAGCTGTAAAAATACTGTAAAATGTTGTATCTACATCGTTATAAGATGGTAAAAAGAAACATCTATTTAACATAGTAAGGTATATAGTGTGAAAGTTATAAAGATTTAAAATTCTAATGTAACGTAAAATTAGAAATGTAAAACAACTGTTTTTAACGTTTTGGTTTTTTTTTCATTTCATATTACATAGCTGAAAAAAAAATTTTTTTTTGGTGTAAGGTTTTTACAATTAACATGTTATTTTCTTTTTTTTTTTAATTTAAAAAATTAAAATTTTTTAATTTGTTTTCAATTCCTTAAAAAGTCTTGGAAACCCAGAATTCTGTTAAAATCAGAGTTTAAAAACCTTGGTAGAATATTTTTATAATGAATCTTATTAGTAATTATTTTTTTCTGTTCAAAAATTAATGGCAAATACTGTTATTTCTTTACTTCCGCATGTACTGCAAGTTTTTTTCGTTATCTTAAGATCAATAATCAAAGTAACAGTAATGTTACTTATAGACTGATGAAGAATACAATTTGTTTACACTATCAACAAAATAAGGAATGGGCTGTTAATTGTAGCTACTATGCCATGTTATTTATTATATAATTAACTGTTATATCCAACCTCTACAATAAAGGGAATTTTAACTTTTATAATACATTATTGTGTGAACTAATTTGGAAAATTTTAAAAAAAATTTAAATGTAAAACATAATATTAACGAAGTATTTTGGTTTTTTCTGAAGCATATATGACCCTCTAAGCTTAGTCTCGTTTGTGAGGCATGATGAATTTTACCAAATACATATGATTAATACAACGTAGGATTACTTTATATATACAGATGTTTGACTGAACATTTCTACACATTCAACACATTTCTGCATATTACTACACAATTCAAAAATGATCAAGAGAGTAATTTTAAAAAATCAAAATGAGCTTGCTTGTCTCGTATGAAAATTCACCGAACCAAATCCAATAAAGAATTTGTGGTATATTTTGAAAAATCATTTACGTAGGATGTATTAAACAGCAAAAAATAAATAATAATAATAATAATGATGCAAAAAAAATCTGGTTTGAAGCTCATGAAATTAAGAAATTTTCGAGCCATTACTAAATTTTGCAGATTTTTACGTCATAGTACGATGTGTTGAATGGCAATATTTAATACCCAGTCTAACACTTTAAAGATATATTGCAATAAGCCAGATTATTTTAGGCCAGTAAGGAAATATTTAAACTATTGCTCATCTAGCATGATTTATTTTTGGCTGTTTATATTGAGCCTAGATCAGTAGAAAAATTCATTACAATAATCTTAAGTAAATTCAGACAGAATGAGTAAATCTTCGTGCGTTTTTAATTAGCGTAAAGACATATTGATATAAGAAACTGAGGAGCCTAAAGACATACTGATATAAAAAACTGAAGAGCTCGCCAATTATATTATCCTGGTGCACTTCAAAGTGACGATGACGTTTGGGAAACATTAGATTTTTAAATTAGCCCCCGGCAGCCACGGTAGCTTCGGGGATGGAGTATTCGCTTTGCAATGGAGTGACCCAAGTTCGAATGCCAGGGACGGTTGGTTGATTCCAATTTGGTTCCTGGCTAGCATGGACCATCGTGGTGGCGTAAACTATCTTCAGTGATAAACAGATCCTGGATTAGAATCCATTTGCTGTCGAGATGACCGGGAAAGGTTTTTGTGGTTTTCCCCTTTATATTCGAATAAATAATTGTGGGTTTATAAATAATAAATGTGGGTAAATAAATAAATAAATGTGGGTTTTTTCCACTGACAAGTCCTCCTGGAAGGCTAGTTAGTCTCGATGCTTATTCCAAGAGTCGACTTGTCTTTTGGGTTGGGTTATTACAGCTACGGAGTTTAACATTGATAGTCGTAAACCAAAAATGAGTCGGCTGTTCATTACCGCTTATAAAATAAAATAAAATTAGGCAATGGCATATATAAAGACATATTATGAATAAAGATTATTATTTTTTTTAAATAAAATTTTTTCCATCCTGTTTCAGTTAATTAAAGCAGTATAAAAGTAAAAAAAAAAAAAAATCTGCTATGGTAACTATCAGACTGACAAGATACAGAAATAACAAAGTGACTAAAATAGGAGGTATAATGAGCTCATCACAATGCGAGGGCGTGTCTCGTCAATTAGATTGAAACAATTCTATGAAGTCAGTTAGGGAAAAAATATGTCCCCGAAACAACACTTTACTTAAAAGAACCCAAGGCTAGCGGAATAACACAAATAAAATACACCACTTATCTTCCCACACGAGATACAGTCATCATTCACAAAAATATACCCCGACTACTTACTACAGTTCACAGACCGCAATTTTTTTTAGAGATCAAAAAGTTTAGGAACTTATGTTTAACATTTTCAATGATAGCGTAAGGAAAGAAAAAAACATTGATTGATAAAGGGAGCTGTTGGAAGTATGAGACGTAAAGATATGACGTATAACAACTATGAAAGATTTTGAGTGTAAAGCTATCATTTGAGAGAAATATTATCTACATTAATATATGTTTATGTGCATTAAAAACTATACATATTGAACAGTTCATATATGTTTTGAATCCTTGTGGATTTAAGTTAAAAGAAATGTTAAAGCTTAAGAAATATGAAATATGTTAGAAATATGAAAGACAAAGATAAGACGGATAAGAACTGTAAGAGAATTTGTGCATAAAGCTATCATTTGAAAGAAATATAATATGTTTATATGTATCAAAAACTACACTTATGGAGCAGTTCATAGATGTTTTGACTCCTTGTGGATTTGATATCAGTTAAAAGAAATGCTAAAAGTTACTTTTAATAAATATGAAACATAAAGATAAGACGTATAGGAACTATAAGAGATTTTGCACATAAAGCTATCATTTGAAAGAAATATTACATATATGTTTATGTGTATTTAAAACTATAAATA
Organism: Parasteatoda lunata; assembly: GCA_949128135.1. NCBI lineage: Eukaryota > Metazoa > Arthropoda > Arachnida > Araneae > Theridiidae > Parasteatoda > Parasteatoda lunata. Next base: position 22,069,206 of record OX421981.1, on the reverse strand, counting down.
TAGAACATTTAATATAAGTTTTGAATCCTTGCGGATTTAATTTAAAAGAAATGTTAAAGCTTGCTTGTTAGAAATATGAAACGTAAAGGTATGACGGATAAGAACTATAAGAGATTTTGTACATAAAGCTATCATTTGAAAGAAATATTATATATTTTATTATGTGTATTAAAAGCTGTACAAATGGAACAGTTCATAAATGTTTTGACTTCTTGTGGATTTGATATCAGTTAAACAAAATGCTGAAACTTGCTTGTTAGAAATATCAAACATAAAAGATATGACGTATAGGAACTATAAGAGATTTTGCACCTAAAGCTATCATTTGAAAGAAATATTATTCGTATTAATATTGAGTTATGTGTATTCAAAATTATATAAATGGAACATTTCTTATATGTTTTGAATCCTTGTGGATTTTACTTAAATTAAAATAAATTTAAAGAAATATTCATTAAGTTGAATTAAAAGTCTAACTTCTATTTTAAAATGTAAGAGGGATAACTTTTCCACCCATATCTTAATTAATTTTGTAATCGATGATTTTAAAGCAAATTGTCTACGGACCATGATGGTAAACCTTATCTCATCGTTTAGTTTATAAAAACAGTGATAATATTTGAACAGATTTGACATTTCAGATATAATTGATTTTTGTGGACCATCTACTAAAACTTATAAACGGCATCAAAATATTTTTTAAAAATGGTATTATTACGCTTATATTTAGTATTTAAAATTATAAAAAGGTGAATAGCACTAAAAACAATCAACGAAGACTAATGTCAACCAAAGAATAAATATTATTGATATGTGTATTTATAAGGCAACTTAAATTTAAGGACTGAAACTTACGAAATTGGCTAAAATTATATTTCGATCTTTTTTCTGAGATGGCCCACTATGTAAATAAAATATTTTAATTTATTTCATAATTGACTTTGAATAGCTGACCCATTTTTGTGTTTACAGCTCTTGCTGCTGAATTCCGTAGACTTGTAATTTTGAACCTAACCCAGAAGACAAGAGAACTACTGGATCAAGTATTTTATTTTATTTTTATAACCGTCGATGAACAGCCGACCCAATTTTTTGGGTTTACGATTACTAAGGTGCAACGCCGTAGCCTTGTAATTTTGAACCCAAACCAGAAGACAAGGGAACTCCTGGATAAAATATTGGGAGAAATTTGCCTTCGTGGAGGACTTTTTGATAGAACTAACCCACATTTGTGTTACATGGAGAGGAAGACCAAGAGAACCTCCCACGGCTAGCCTGATGGCAAGGGGACTCTAACCCATGATCCGTTGCCCACTGAGGATATTTCACGTCAGCACTGTGTTCGGTGTAAGCCAGATGCTGAATTCGTATCGACCAGCCAACGCTGGGATTCGTATCCGGTTCATTTCATTGGAAGGTGAACGCTCTATACCATGAGCCATCGCTGTTCAGAATTTTATGCATCGGGTGGTAATCGAAACCGAAGATCAAGCATTAGGACTAGCCTTCGTGGAGGACTTTCGGACGGAACAAACTCGTGTTTACGTTTTATGGGGAGGAAAATCACGAAATTCTCCCTCGGCAACCCAACAGCTAAGAGATCCTAACCCATGATTTTGCTTATAAATGATGATATTTTAAGTTAGCACTTTATTCGGCGAGAGCTGAGAGTAGAATTTGTTGGGTTTCGAATTCGTGTCAACTTATTGGGAGGCAAGGGCCTTGACCTTTTTAGAAAAAGTTACATCTCTAATGCAAAGTATGTTTCCCGATGTTGTGGATGTTTCCTGAGCCATAGTGTCTCCAACCGAACCATTTGTCACTTTTGTGATATTTTATATCAGATTGCCTGAAATATTGAGAGTCCCTACTAATTTTTCTGCCATAATTTCTAAACTTTTTCTACTAATTTGTTCGCAATTCAGTGACTTGGTTGAATAAGAAGGAAAATAAGCAAACGTTATCATACATTTTTAAAATATTAATTAAATGTTCGATATTTTTGAAAAATTTTCTGTAAAAGATAGAAACATAAATCTAGAAAGGAAACGTCTTTTTTTTTTTTGTTGCTAAATTGCAATATTTGTAACTTTTTATTAACAAAAGTAAAAATTTGTATCGTATCATTCCCAGAACTATAAACGGTTATTTGCATAATTGCTCATTAAAATCGGTATTTTTTTTAATTATGAAACGCCCAACGAAAGTTTACATTGCAATAAAATTATTTTTAGAATTCGTTTTTTTCGTTGTGGGTGTTTTTTGAATGCGTTCAAGATAAAAATTTCAGGAATTCTATTATGAATTTTCTGTACATCTGAATCGGAAGCCAGATAATGTTCCATAATTTGAAAAATTCAATAGAGGCAGAAATATGCAGTTGCTGTGTTCTTCTTCGGAAACTAATTTATTATTCTCGCACAAAATTTCAAAATTTTTTGCAAAGTTTGCCAGAAAAGGGAGCTGCTGACTAACAAAAGCAATAAAACAATGTTTTCGAAACATCTACCATTCGCAACAATAGCAACGTGGTGCAGTTGTAACGTAAAATTTCAGTACTTATGTGCACATATTTCCAGTTAGAATGGTCTGACATGCTGCAGCATTCATAGTTTTTCTCGATCAGGAATGAATATAAAATAGTAAATGATCGTAAGTGGACTGCAGTGCAGTAAAACTGCAGTATAGTGGACTGCAGTAAATCATAAGTGGACTGCAATAGACTATACATTTCTATCTAAATTGATTTTATTCATTTTATTTAAATGAAATTTTCATATCATGGGTTATTTTTTGGACACCAAATATGGCATTCGTTATAGGCACATAATATAGAAATTGGGACATCAAATACAGGCACCACATTTCTCTACGAGCGAAACACAAAGATGACACATTCACAAAGATAACACGAAAGCTAAATGTAATTTTATTGACACCTTAATTCTTCCGTGGGAGACATGGTGATAGAGCGTTCGCCTTCCAATCAGGTGAACCGGATTCGAATCCCAGCGATGGCTGGTCGATACAAATTGTGCACCCGGCTCTCGCCGACTACAGCGATATCGTAAAATATCCTCAATTGTAGACAGATCATGAGATGAGATCATGTCCGTCAGACTAACCGTGGACGGTTTGCGTGGTTTTCCCCTCCATGTACCGCAAATGTAGGTTAATTCCATCAAAGAGTCATCCACGAAGGCAATATTCTCCCAATACTTGATCCAGGAGTTCCCTTGTCTTCTGTTTTGGGTTCGAAATTACAAGGCTACGGAGTTAAACATTAGTTGTCGTAAACCCAAAATTGGGTAGGCTGTTCAACGACGGTTATAAAATAAAATTCTTCCGTGTTTATATTAGGATAAAATTTTTTTTGGGTAGTGGGTGAAATGAATGGAATTACTCTATAATAAAGCTGTCATATCTTGTCAAGAAGGGATAATAAAAAACATTATTTGAAGTTCAAATATGATCTATCGTTCACTGAACTTTTCCATCTGAATGAAAAGCGCATGTGAAACGATGAAAATTATAGTCATTCATCTTTAAGTTATTCAATTGTAAATCAAACCATTTGTGACTTGCTCAAAAAATAAGTAAAAACACCCACTTACATCAATTTAGGAAGATTTTTCAATTTATGGTTTCCGTATTACCGGATTGAACGGCACACTTACAAACACAAATGATGACATTTAAAGTGCTTTTCACTGGTAAAGAATCACTGCCAAAAATGAATGTAAGATCAATTCGATCAGTGTATGTGAAAAAAATTAATCAGATTTTAAAACGGAGATTTTGTTAATTTGTTAAAGAAATTGGTAGTTTTGCGAATTAGTTTTATCTGGAATAGAATCATTGAAGTATATAAATTTTTTTTAAATTTTGAGCAAAAACTATGTATTTTTTAGGTAATTTCTCAAACAAAGAGACATAGAAATCACATTTCATTTAAGGAAGAAAAAAAAAAACGTTGTTTTTTCCCGTGTTGAGATTTTTTTTTTTTTTTTTTGCAATTTTTTATTTTAGCCTAGTACTGTGTTTCTGGCTATGTGATCACCAAAATACCCGGTAATTTTTATCGAAACCCTTTGGCAGTGATTTTTTTAATTATTTATTTTTTTAAATTGCGAATTCGACGAATTAGTGCCTTCTACAGTAGAATATTTCAAGTACTAAGAGGAATTCTTAAATTTTGTTTATCTTTATGAGCACAAACTATGCATTTTATAAAATAATTTCTCGGAAAAAAAACGATACATAGAAATTACAACTCAATTAAGAGGAAAAAAGGTGGTTTTTTTTCATGTTTTTTTTTTTTTTTTTTGAAATGTTTACTTTTAACTTTGTATTGGGTCTAAATTAAGTTTAATCTGACAGTTACGGATTATAACACTAGTATATTGTAACATTTAGAAAAAAACATGGTCGAAACTACCAAAATATGGTAAAGTTTACCGTATTTCTGGCTATCATCATCATCAGCATTGGCACGACAGCCCTTTGTGAGCCTGGGCCTTCCTCAGAAGCTTTTCCCATTCGCCCTTCTCCCAGTAATTGATTTCCAGTTCTTTACTTTTAGGATGGCAAAATCCTCATCCACACAGTCTTTCCATCTCTTTTTGGGCCTTCTTCTTGGCCTTTTATTGGATAGGTTTGCATTAGAGACCCTCAATGCTGTCCGTTCCGGGCTCATTCTCACTACATGCCCAGCGCATCTCATTCTACTTAGTTTAATAGATTTAATGATATCATCACTATTAAAAATCTTATATATTTCAAAATTATATATTTTTCTCTAGTTGTTGTTATCGAGGATAGCGCCAAAGATGGTTCATAGGACCTTCCTTTCGAAGGTTGCTAATAACTTCTCTTTCCTTTTTGTTAAAGTTCATGTCTCTGAAGTCAAAACAGGCTTGATTAATACCTTATAAAGTAAACTCTTCCTCTTTCTTTTTATTAAGTGAGATTTCAATAATGATCTTAAACCATAGAAGCAGCGATTGGCTGCGATTATTCTTTTTCGGATTTCAAGATTAATGTCATTTTGATGGTAAGTAAAATTTTTTACAGATTCAAATTGAAAAGAATCTATTTCAAACAATTTAGGAATGATTTCGTACTACAATACATATATTTTGTTTTCTCCACATTCACTCTTAAGTTCATTTTTCTAGCTGATTCTTCCAGTGCCAAAAAATTTTCACTCAGTGCAGTCCTAGATCTTGCGATGATGTTGTTTCTGGCTGTGGGAACACCAAAATGCTCGGTAATTTTCACCGAAGCGCTTTCTTAATGATTTTAGCAAAATAAAAAATGAAATGTGGTTTTATAATATGTGACAAAATTTAGTAAATGTGGAAAATTTGGTAATTTTTTCATGATGAATTAGAGCAGGGCAAAAAGAAACTACTCTTTTCGGTTAAATTTACCTTCAATTTTGTATTCTTTACTAAATATGTGGTAAGAGAGCTATAATTTTGAAAACCAGAATTTCCATATGAATTGAAAAGTTACAAAACGAACCGTTTAAATACCGTATATTTTGGTTTTATTAATCAGAATTCTGTTTTTTTCCCCCTCCAAAAATGTCATTATCACACAACAAACTAATTTTACCTGAATTGTTTCCTCTTTTAAGTAAAAAAGCGTTATTTTAAATGACGGAAAAGCAATACGAATAAAACATTCTATTTGAGTCGTAAACTGAACTTAACCATCTCAATAAAAAGCACATATATGACGAATAAAATAGGTTACAAATTATTCAACTGCAAATCGAATTGCTTCTGTATTGCTCTGAGAACAAGTAAAAACACCCACTTATATCAATTCAGGAATATTTTTCAATTTGCCCTTTTATATTACCTGAATGAACAGCACACTTTCAAACGCAAATGATGACGTTTAAAGGCTTCTTTAAAGATTACCGCCAAAATGGACGTAAGATCATCTCGACCTTCATCTTAAGTCATTTGTCTTCATCGATGATCGCCTTCCTGTCTGCATGTCGACCATCAACATTCATGTCTAATCCTTTTCAATTCTTTTCAAGGGTCAGTTCTTCAGTTGTCTCGCCAAAGCAGAGCCCTTTTGTCGCCGGGGATCAAGCGTATGTCAATGTAAACTTTAGTAAAAAAGAAAATTGGCGAGTTAAAATATATCGTGTTTCATTTGAATTCATCCTCTTTAAGTAGAACAGTTTGTCTTGTGTTTGATTACACTTTAAATTACTGTTGTAACATTAAGAGACTATGTTTACATTTTGTTTGAATAAATATTGGAGGGTGATGTGTCAAATAATGCTTGAAAAAGACAATAACAAAAATTTAAATGAGTGTTATTTTGAATTATTATAAAATATTAACTCCTTCTTGTACATAGATGTAGTATTTTCTTAGTTAGCAATTAACTAAATAAACAATAATAAACTTATTAATTATTTAGTGAAGGTAAACTCTTATCTTTAATTATTTTACTACTTTTCTACCAGATGAATCAAGAAAAAACGTCGCCAAAAAGTATTAAAAAAAAGGTGTCCAACATAAAACATAAATCAATTAAAAAAGATAACATAAGTTTTTTTTTTCGGTTGTATAAGATTTTTTAAGGGTGAGAGAAATTGATTTCAAATCTGAAATCAGTTTCTCTCTCCAACATATAGTTTTTTTTAAAATGAAATTTTCGGTCTAGTTTTAGTCGAAATGTACAAGTTTAAAAAAGTTACATATAGCAGGGCGTTATATATAACAGATCTTTATATATAACAGGTGGTCTCATAAATGTTGCGACAAACTTCTGTCGGAGTTAGGGCACATAAACAGGATTAAAACTGCATTGGAACCCACGATCGGAAATGTCGCCATACGCCTCTAGGTGCGCCTCGCTATTATGAACTGTTTCCGCATAGGTTTCTGAAGAGGTCAAAATAGAGAAGCGCCCCTAGCCGCTCTTAGTCACAATTTCGCTGACACAGACTCTTACTCGAAAAGAATATTTATTTGTATCAAACACTTAGTCGATACAAATATCTATCTGCATCAACTAATGCTTAGTTTCAAAGAGTCGACTTTGTTGACGTTTCATAATCATAATCACTTATTTTAAAATTTTAATCATATTTTTTTGCAACTATTATTATCTTTGCAATGTTTTCTATAATTTTCTTTAAAATATGTTCATGACATTTAAAATATTTATTACTGTCCGATTTTGTTTTTAATTGCATTTGATTTTACAGAAATTCCTGAATATGAGGTCAATACAATCTGTCCAGACATTCGAATTGGGGAAGATGATTTGCCAGGTTCGTAGCATTTCTTTCTTAAATTAACGCTACATCATTATACATTACCACAACATCCGCTAACATCGCAACTCTCAAAGTTCAAAAGCTTTAACTATCACATTATATATAACTAATAATTAACTAATCAGAGCTAGAGTCAATTAGCAAATACATTTTTTTAACCGTTTGACTTCCGTTATATCAACCCAAGTTTTATCATCAAGTACAACATATAAGAGATAGTTTCACTACTTATTATTAAACTGAATTTATTTTATTTCATAATCATCGTTTAACAGTCGACCAAATTTTTTGGGTTTACGACTACTCCAGAAGACAAGGGAACTTCTGGATCAAGTATTGGGAGAAATTTGCCTTCGTCGAGGGCTTTTTTATGGAACTAACCCTCATTTGCGTTACATGGAGAAGAAAACCACGAAAACCTCCCACACTTAGCCTGATTTCAAGAGGACTCTAACTGAGGATATTTAACCACTGAGAATATTTTACGTCAGCACTGTGTGTTATCACTTTTCATTTGTAGACAATTTCCGACATTGTCACTTCTTTTATTCGAAAACCAAAGTTTATCGATATATTTTATTTACTCCTTGTTCATAAAATTTTTTCTACAGGGATTAATCAGATGGTATTATTCCTGTTTTTCATCCAAGTGATATTATTTTCGTTGATAGTGTTGATCCCGTTAATTTCGTTCATCTAGATTTCTTAGATTTTTAATTGTTCAAAGCATAATTTAATCTGCATTATTTACCTACTCTAAAAAAAATTTTCTGGTAAAATTACCATTCCGTGTAATTTCTGGCAGAAAACACCTTAGTTCTGGTAATAAAAACCTAAATATACAGCATCATCATCAGTAGCTCGACAGTCCTGGGTGGACCCTGGCTTTCTCAAGAAGACTGCACCAGTCCTTTCTTCTGCGTGACACGGCTTTCGAGTCTCTGACCTTGATAGTGATAAAGTCCCTTTGGAGGCAATCCGCCCATCTCAGTCGGGGTCTGCCTCTCTTTCGAACTCCAGTTGGAATTGCCAAAAAGATTCTTTTAGTTCCATTTCTGTCATCGTTCATTCTTACAATGTGTCCGGCCAATTTCATGCGCTGGATCTTATGGTACTTCAAAATGTCCGGTTCTCTGAATATCCTGTAAAGTTCAGAGTTAGTTCTCCTTCTCCACACTCCCTTGTCACACACACCACCAAAGATGGATCGGAGTATCTTCCTCTCGAAAGCAGCGATGGTCCTCTCATCAGCTTGGGACAGGGTCCAGGTTTCAGATGCGTAGGTGAGAACTGATCTTATGAGACTTTTATATATTAGCAGCTTGGTGTCTCTTTTAATGTTGTCAGATTTAAGGAATTTTCTTATGCCATAAAAGCACTTGCTGGCTGCAGTTACTCTATTCCTTACTTCTGCGGAAATAGAGTTTTCGGAGTTGGTTTCAGAGCCAAGGTAGGTGAAAGAGTTCACCTTTTCAAATTTATACTCTCCAATCTCGATGTGCGTGGAGGCATCGGTATAGTTGATACATTGCATATACTTTGTCTTACTCTGATTAATTGAAAGGTGCATTTTTTTGGCCTCTCTTTCCAGGTCCCGGAATGCCTATTTTAGGTCTTTAGGGGTTCTTGTTATGATATCAATATCATCAGCATAGGCCATAATTTGAACAGATTTTGAGAAAATAGTTCCTCTAGTGTTAATTCCTGAACCTCTTACTACTTTTTCAAGAGCAAGATTGAAAATAAGGCATGCTAATGCGTCGCCTTGTCTTATGCCATTTTTTATTTCAACAGGTTCAGATAGGTTTCCCTGTGTTTTGACTCTCAATTTGGTGTCATTTAATGTAAGGGGTATTAGTTTCACAAGTTTTTCAGGAATGTTAAATTGTGTCAGAGCGTCGATAAGCAGTTCTCTATTAATGCTATCATACCCTGTTTTGAAATCAATGAAAAGGTGATGTGTATTGATTTGAAATTCTTTAGTCTTTCCAAGAATATGCCGGAGGTTATATATTTGTTCAATTGTGGAACGATCCCTTCGAAATCCACACTGGTAATCCCCTATGATGTTTTCGGCATATGAAGACAGTCTGGTGAAGAGTATATTAGAGAAAATCTTATAGGTAGTACATAGGAGGCTTATACCTCTATAGTTAGAGCAGTCGAGGACATCTCTTTTTTTTATGAATGGGACAGACAGTGCTGAGCTTCCACTCTTGGGGGAGTTTTTCAGTCTCCCACACTGATAGCATAATGCGGTGGATGTCTTTAATTGCATCTTCTCCAGAATTTTTTAGTAATTCTGGAGGAATGGTATCTGGGCCAGGGGCCTTATGGTTTTTTAACTTTTTTATTGCTTCCACAACTTTAGCAAATGAAGGTGGATCAATCATTTCTTGTTTGGTATTTTGAGAGAAGTTGGAAACACCTGGTGGGTGATCCATGTTCAGGAGGTCATGAAAGTGTTCTTTCCACCTTTGTTTGTTAAATATTATAAATTCATATTTCATTGTTGGTTTTACCAAAACTATTACCAAATCGCTTTGGTAAAAATTATCGAGCATTTTGGGGTTTTCATAACACCAGAAACACGAATAAATTTTTCTATATTTTGGTAGTTTTGACTATTCTTTTTCCTCCTTGTAGATAGTTCATTGTCTGATCGAATATTTTTAAGTATCATTTTCATAACATTATTTTTGTTGATTGTTGTTTTCTCGGTTTAATAACTTTTATGAGACTTAGTCCAATTATCGTTCAAGCGATGTTATTTTCAGTGACAGTTAGTTTCATTGACAGAAATATTGCTTGAAAATTTTTGATAAAGTCATTTTAGCAATATTTTTTCCGTTGATACTTAATTTTATCATCTTATATTTTTCAGTGAGAATGCATTATAATTGTTATATGACATGATTGTAGAGTTACATTTGTTTCATTAAACGTACACTAAAACAGTCTATTTAAAGTGTAGTTTATGTCTTTTTTATATCAATTTACTAAAATAAAAATTGAAGACTCAAATACCGATTTAATTTTATATTTCAAATTAAGACACCTTATTGTCTTAAGAGGGCGCTATATTATTGAAGAAATATTTAATCGTAAATTGTTTTTCATCTCCATAACTAATTTTTCATTATGTGGAAAAAGTGAATTTAGGTAAACCTAGAGGAAGGCATGAAGTTTCAAATACTGAAAAGAAAATTTTAAAATATCAAAATGAAAATAAGTTATGAGAAAAAACTTCGCCGGGAGAGCCTTGTTGGCTTGCACTGGACTCCCGTTTATGAGAACGGGAGTTCGAATCCTGCAGGTTGAAGACTCCTCGTGTCGTAAATGGTGACTGGTGCAAGTTAAATACGTCGGTTCACAAAGTCTTCCAGGCTCCCATAACAAATCAATACCTCTGGGGGTACTGAATAGGAGATTGATCGTTCTCTGATTCAGGTCAAAATTACGATCTGTGGACGAATGAATGGGACGTATAAATGGGTACGCCCCATAAACAGGTGTGACGTATGGGTGTGGCAGAAGTCAAATTCTTGGACATAGATGGCGCCACTGGAAAACAAAAACAATCGCACCTGATCTGTATAAATGGCTGACGGCAACAACAACAAAAGAAAACTTAAGATTACGCAATTTGGAAGTTCTCTTAAAATAATTTGTTTGTATTTTGATATTTTCAATTATTTTTTTTCAGCAATTGAAAGTTCATGGCTTACTCTAGGGCTGCTTGAACTCACTTTTTATATACTTTAAATTTTAAATTAGTTATTAAGGTGAAATAGAATTTGCGACAAAAAGCTTCTCCCTGGGTATGGTGTCCTCTTAACTGTTGACTTTATTAAGTTTTACATTACATGCAAAAATGGCAATTAAAGATTGTTGTTGCCGTCTGCCATTAAGGTGGATGTGGTGTGATTGTTCTTAATTTCCAGAGGCGCCATCTATAGCCGAGAATTCAACTTCTGCCACACCCATACGTCACACCCTTTTATAGGGCGAACCCATTCATGAATCCATTCATTCATACACGGATCATAATTTCGACCTGAACCAGAGAATAATTTAATAAGCCAGAGAGAGATTTAATAAACTATTTTAAAAAACTAAGTAGCAAAAATTTATTAATTACTGTAAGAATATTAGTTCAGTTAGGAAAAAAAATATGTAAATTTAGTAACCGAAGATGAAAATTATAATCATTATATTTATTTTAAAATATGTCTATAATTTTTATTTGTGTGATTAATATAGTATTGTTTAGTTCAAAATATAACACCAACGAAACAGGTGTTTTTAAAAAAGAGTTAAAATAATTTTTTTTAAAAATCTTACACCTTTTCATTACGACTGCGCTATATATTGTACTATTTAAAATTGTAAATATTGTATTGTTTAGTTCAAAATGCAACACTTACAAAATAAGTGTTTTAAAAAAAGAGTTATAATAATTTTTTTTTAAAATCCTACACCTTTTCATTACGATGACGCTTACCCACATATATCTTCTGCTCTTTAAATTACCTTCATTAGGCAAGGTTTAAAAGGAGTCATAAAATGTTATGAAGGTAGTGCGTGACCGGCCCGCGGGCCACAAACCTAACATCAACATGATACTGTCATAGATAAAGACATTAAATGTTTTAATTTACATTTTTGTAATGATCTACCCAATCACTGTAATTTTCGCGTTTATTATTGGGAGTTTTATTATCAAAGATTTTATGAAGATGATTATAAATCAACATTTATGAATATGCTAATTTAATATAACAACTAATAATATGAGCTTTAAAAGTATTATAGGCATTTATAAAAAATAAACATTAATTTAAAAAAGACCTTGTTAAGTTAAATACTTTACTTGAGAACAGTGAATAAAAGGGAACACTAATCACATCTATGTAAAAAAAAGCTATTACAAATTGAGTTTCGATATATTTTATTGCTTAAATTTTTAATGGATTATACTTTGCAATGATGAGCTTTTTATGCTTTTATTATTAGTTTGAAAAACTATAAGAATATTGACAAGTATTATGAAAGTATTATTAGTTTGAACAATTAAAAAAAATATTGAAAAGTAATATATTAAAGGGTAACGTTACAAACAATTGTCAATGAATTACGTAATAACTATTTCAAGAAATCAAATATCTACACCGTTCTATCTAATTCGTAGAGCAATAGTTACCGTAAAATTACTGAATCACCTTAATTAAATAAATATTATTGCAAAAATTACTGTAAAATATTGTACGGTAATAATGGATTTAACTGTAAAATAGATTTTATGAGAGATGCTCTCAAATTGTAATACATCATAACGCAATCCAATCCCGAATTTTTTAAGTGGGAAGTTGGATAACTAGTTACACATCAGAATGTTTTTTGGTTAATCGGCGCTAAATAATGCTCCAAATTGCAAAATTTATTGAATTTTAGATTTTAAAATGTGCCTCATAAGATGCCACGAAATAAAGTCTAAACATAAAAATGTAGATTATTACGCATAGAATTTTGTTTATTTTCAAAAGCGCCAAAACTCTTATCATAAAAATATAGGATCAGATGAATATTCCTCACCCCACAAATAACATAAAAACCGCATTGTTAAATTTAATCGGTACGATGGTTTTTAGTATATATATATACATATATATATATATATATGTATATATATATATATATATATATATATATATATATATATATATATATATATATATATACTATGTCGTTTCGGTGCATTAAATATTCGTTATCTTAAAAATCAATTCATTTTTTTCGATTCATTTCAATTAATTTTCGATCCGGCATTGAAAGGTTGTTGCTAACGAGGGTGAATACATTATTAAATAAAAATTAAAACTTGATAACAAATATCACCGAATGCACCGAATATATATATATATATTCAACTCACCAGTTTTTATCAAAACATAAATCAAACAAAAGTACTTTTCTTTTCGAAAAATAGCACTAAAAGATATTAAATATATATATATATATTTAAAAAAAGCTTTTTCCACATATAAAATCTTTAATAAAATATATAATTAAACCTTTATCTTTTCTTTGCACAGGTTTTGATCTCATTCGCAAATTTGGCTTGGACGATCAAGCTACAGCTTTCCAGGGAGTTAAGGTTGTTCGGGGTTCCAATCGAATGCAAAAAGCTTATCGCTTGTCAAAGAGGACTAATCTCGCCCTTCCTACAAGGTAACCAAGTAGATTAAGTTTCAATCTTTTTAGTTGTATCTTATTAGAAAACGCAATAAGTCGACGTTAACAAAAATGCTATGAATATGTATGGATTTGATCGTTTCATGATCACAAATATCAGGTGTCTGCATTCCTGAGAAATATCGCAATTCTGATGATTTCATCTATCCCTTTAGAAATTAATGACTACCTATAATCAAGTTATAGGTCAAATACTTATTTGTAGGAAGTATTTGTTAAAGAGGCGGGGAGAGAGTATTAGAGCTCACGATTTAATTTGTTACTCTTAGAGATGGATTTTGATGAATTAAAGTTGTTAAATATTCGGCGAGATTGTTAACGGGAATGTGTTTTAGAGAAAGAAGTTTAGCAGGTTTAATGCAAAAATTTTCTCTATTTTGTTTAATCGTAAGATACGTGTTAGGATAATTAATGCTGAAATTTTGTTATTAATTGTTTATATTGAGAGATTTACATACTTTGTTTAAGTAAGCTGTCATTAAACCAACTGAAGTTCTGGTAATTAGTTTTACTTGAATACAATGTATTGCTTTAGCAGCGTTATGAGTTAAGTTAATTAAATTTATAGTAAAGATATTTAAAAAGATAATGATGACATTTTTTAGTAAAATAGTTTCATGTAGTCGCATTTTTTTGTGTAGGCTAAGGGAAACAAGGTTTAATTTATTTTTCATTATGGTTGCAGTAAATTTCCACCGTATTGTACGAAAATGATAAATATTGCTGTTCAACAGGATAGTATTGCGTGATTACAGAGCTTGCGTAAAAAAATCTCTTGTTAATCATATGCCTTTCTTTAATTTCTTCAAAACTTAGTACTTTTTTGGGTGTGAACATTAACAGATTAATTCTGAACACTAACGATTAAGTTTGATGTAGCTCAGGAAAATTTATCTATGTATTAAAAAAGCAAATACCTAACGCCTGCTTATTCTATAGCACTAAATTTGGCAAAAAGAGCCGAACAAATCAAACAACTTCAAATGAACCATAACCAATGAAAAATATTTTTACAAACTTAAAAATGCGTTAATCATGTTTAAGTTCAAAATAGTATTGTGTAATCAAGTTTTAAGACGTATGATATCATGATTTTATTTGGCGCTGTATTTCATTTGTTGTAAATTTTAACAGTTCAGTAACATTTAACAAATTTTAGCATCTAGGTTCAAGACACTCTAAAATTTTCAAAAACCATTTGGAACACATTGTTTTTATAACGCGAACTGTTGCATATAAAATGTTTTTTAAGAACTGCTTACAATTTAATATCAGGTATTTAATTTATCAGTGAATGATGGATTTCACTGCGTTATCTATAAGAGGTCACATAAATGATATAACAAACTTCTGGAAGAGTTAGGGTTTATCACCAGGATTAACTTTGCATCGAAACCCATGTCCGGAAAAGTTATCATTCTCTGCTTGGGGGCGTTTCCATATTATGAGTTTATTTGTGTGCTTCCGAACAGGTCATATTAGGGAAGCGCCCCTAACCGCGTACAGTGGCATTTTCAGGAAGGAATTCATATAAAACTTTAATCCTGATGATGTGCCGTAACTCTTTGTTGTTACGCAAACTCCTGATAACTTCTTTAAACTTGTACGTTTAGACAAAAATAGACGAAATATTTGAGTTAAAACAATCTATAGCTTTAAGGGCAAAACTAATTTTAGGTTTAAAATCCTCATACCGGAATTATACAAGATCAAGTATTTGTATAAATGCAACAAAACAATTTGATTCCCAGGGCAATTTTAGCACATCATTTACAAAACTATTTTTGTAAACATTAAGATGTCATGTTAGGATAATAAATGATGATTTAGAAAGAATAAGCATCGCTATAAATTATGTAATGTATAAATATATTTTTCTCGCCCCAAAATGTCAGTTTTGAAGGCAAGGAAAGACATAAAAA
This sequence comes from Parasteatoda lunata, assembly GCA_949128135.1. Lineage (NCBI taxonomy): Eukaryota > Metazoa > Arthropoda > Arachnida > Araneae > Theridiidae > Parasteatoda > Parasteatoda lunata. The sequence continues at coordinate 22,053,717 of OX421981.1, read as the reverse complement.
GACATGTGTAAGAAGAAACACTTTCACAAAATGGAGTTGAATTGTCATTTAATGAAACCGTAAAGCTACTTTAATGTTACTGTTTTCTTTCCGACAAACAGTTGTTAACATTTACGCTAAGTTAACCTTAATAAAGCGTTTTATTTATCATAAGCGTTATTTTAATATTCCTCATCTTAATCTTCAAAGAAAGTCTTAAGTCGTCATGAATTCATGATGAATTCTTTTTTTATTGTTATTAATGAAACAAAGCCCATTAACCCAGATTTATTTTTAATGTTAGTTTCGGTTCTTACATGATATTTATGCATGTAATAACCCAGAATCATTGTGATATTAATTTTGATTACTTTTTTAAAATCTCGATATAGAATTTTTATTTACCAGAAGTAAATATTCAAAAGCATAAAGGTTCATAAATTGGCTAAAAACGCGGTGTCATAAATCGTACTAATAAATAATTATTAAACAACGCAACATAAAGCACAGATTATTGCAAAAAATGGATATATTTTTTTCAGTTCACGAGCAAGAATTTTTCGCTGTGCTAAAACACAAAATGGAAGAAGAAAATGCGAGACAAACAAGTTGTAATCAGAAGAAAAAAAATGGTTTAACCGATTGGGTAATAGGAACAAGCTTGAACAAGATCATTTAAAAAAAGGGAAAAATGAGTCAGAAGTGTGTGGGAGGGGTAGGATGAGAGACCCAAGTGTGCAAGTGTAGGAATGAAAATGAAATAGATTTCTAAATATTGGGAAAGAAGGAAATATAAGAAATGTAATTAACTAAAATATCAGAATTTTTAAAAATATTGAATGATTCCCAGAAATCAAGGTCATTAGATGAAGAACAGTGCTAAATGGTTTTAAAAGAAGTAAATTCAAATCTTTAATTAGAATTCCTGATATGTAGGTCGATGTTTCGAGCCCCATTTAGCTTTATTTAGATATCTTGCTGAAGTTAGTTCTTTTTACCTTTTTAGTTAAATCAATTATTTCCTTATTGCAGATTGTACTTCTGTCTTCTTATGTTTCAACAATCAAACTTAGGTTTCAGGTTTTGACAATCTAACTTAGGTTTCAGGTTTCGACAATCAAACCTAATGTATATCCATTTTCGAGCAATTATAAGTGCCTTATTTTACGTAGTTTAGCTTTACGTAGCGCAAAGTATACCCTATGTTCAACTGCATACTACATAAATAATGAAAAAACGGAAAACATGCATTGTTAAATATCTATACTTATATTTGTAAAATAGAAACTTAAATCAGTTTTCAAAGTTATTTTAATGCATTTGTTCTAAATTATTTTGAAATATAGATTGGAGGTATTGAACTCAAAAAGATTGACTGTCGTTTCTGTATTGTTAACCGGTATTCGAAATATTCTGTGTCGCGGCACTTGCTAAACAATAAAGCTTCATATATACTCTTTTTAGGGAACAGATGTAAATCGACGTATAAATGAATGGACGTAAATCGAGAATTCAAGAAATCGACGCAAAAATTTAAGCACATTTTTAAAATTGTAATTGTTTTTAAAATTGTAACGTTGTTTGGAATACCTTTTAAAAGGAAAAACGTAAATGATTTTAAAAATAAAACTTATAATATTTACTGATTTATTTATTATTTAAACATGTAAATATTAGCCTTTTTTTGTAAATTTATTGAAGCCAATGATTGATAATCTTTCTTTGATAATCAAGATAATCTTTGATTTTTAATCAAGATAATCTTTTAATTTTTAATCAAGATAATCTTTGATTTTTAATCAAGATATTATTTGAATGATTAACTAGTACTTTTAGAGAATGTTTCTTCAGATATTCTCTTAATAATCTAGTAAAAATTATCTTACCGTAAAAATCAAAAGAGGTAACTGTAATTAGTTTTCATCTATTAAAAATAAATGATTTTTAAACATTTAATTATAAACAAATATTAAAAAAAGTATCAGTACTAGTTTTTAGTATCTTTCTTAAGGGAGATGATGCTTCTTTAATATTTTTTTCACAGTGTTTACTATCTGGAGAAACTAATATTGAAACAAAATTTGCTGTCTTTTAGTTTAAAGAAATCAGAATTATTTTCGCCTACAACATCCTTTATTATTTCAAGATTAGATTTAAATGCAACAAAACTTATATATTTTCATCTCTATCAATGATAAAATGATTCAAGCATTTTGTTCATATTTTTTTGCAAGCTGGAGAAATATACAACGAAACAATACGCTTTCCTTTTTTTAAAAATTAAAAAAAAAAAAATTAAATAAATAAATAAGGAAAGAAAGAAAAATAAATAAATAAATAAATAAAAATAAATAAATAAATAAATGAAAAAATAAATAAATAAAAAATTATTTTTCATTTATTTTAATAGCTATCAATGATAAAATGATTGCTGAGAAAGAAATAAAAAATACTTCAAGTTTAGAAGGAGGAAAAAGACCGCAAAGAACAAAAAGTTCGAGATTTGTAATTCTTCTTTGCTTGATTGGTAACTCAGCACTCTAGTTCGTTGCTGGTGTAGGTCAAAGTTCATCGATCTGAGGTGAGACTGACAGACAGTATGCCGCCCACGTTGTGTTTTGTTAAGACCAACTCAACATGCGTAGAGACTAAGAAAAAGAAAAGCACATTGTGACTTACTCAAGTGTCAAGTTAATTGATTCGAAATCTTGGGTGTAACATTGATGACTGAAAGTATGAATTACTTCTTCATCAGAAAATCTGTCATCACGCCTTCTTACATGTTTGTATTTGTTTGATAGCATTTTCTCCTGAGAAATGAAACAATTTTTTATTATGATGAACAGATTAAGAACATATAATGTCATTCTATCGCATTAAATTAGCAAGAATAAATTGTTACAAATTGTAAATATTAACTTCTACTAAGTAACTAACACAGGAAGTTGGATTTATTGCATGAAATGGAGAAGATATCCTTGATTTCATGAATATTATTTGTTGAAAAAAAAAATAAATATGAAGTAATTAACTTATGAAGTGAAATAATTAACATATTAAGTTGTAATTACTTCCAATCAAAAGTTGATTGTATTTGTTTTATAGAATTTTATTTTGATGAACTGATTAAAATCATATAATGTCATCCTATAGCATTACATTAGCAAGAATAAATTGTTACGAATGGTAAATACTAACTTCTACTAAGACTCAGGAAGTTGCAATTATTGCACGATATCCTTTATTTCATGAATATTATTAATATAATCATTGCCATATAATGAGTAACTTGCTAGCCAACATTACCAAATTTTATCACAATTATCAAGTTATATCACATATTTTAAAACCATATTTTATTGTTAATTTTAACAAAATCATTTTGCCAAAGAGATTCGGTAGAAATTAGAGCGTTTTGATGTTTCCATAGAGCAAGAAACACGGTAAATTTTGCCATATTCTGGAACTTTTTTTCTCAATGTACTAATCTATCTTTGCTCACTCTGCTTCTTAGAAATGTTATGATACCATGTTGTGTTCTGTACTATGGAAAAACTATTTTTCCAAATATTTTTAAATGTGAATTTTCTTCTTAATTTTAGGAAGGGGAAATTTTTAACCCCATGCTTACCCTTGGCTATAACACTAATAATACCTTGGAATTCATGCAAAAATAATAGAGCTGCTTAACTCCTAAATCTAATGCGAATATTTCTTCTACGTCAGAAGTCATGTGATCCATCATAAATCATGTATTCTGTCTCAAAAGAGATTAATCATTCACCGATATCAATATGCTATTTCACCTTTGACACAGGATAAGTGAAAAATGAGATAATGGAATACAAATTAACTATGAAATCTAAAGATTGACGAAAAATGAATTGGAAAAATTAAATTTAATTATTGACGCGGATGTGCTGAAGCAGCTTTCAAATCTTACTCGAAAAACAATTAATTATCAGGGAATAATTATTCAGAAATATTTCCATTATCCAAAACAATTTGCAAATATATATGTTCTGAAAAATATTTTTGCAATGTAATTTTAAAATGCAAATTTGTCACAGAATATGAAACATTTGTAGGTTATTCTATAAAATATTAATCTCCGTTGCTCATAAAATAAAGAGCTTGAGGTAATATAATGATAGGTCACAACTTTTTCATAAAAGAAATTTTCAGTCTTTACAAGTTTTTGAAATTTCCACGAGATAACGGGACAATTCAGAGAAACACCTTATTGCCCACATAAAAATCACGGTGTTTTTCACTAAAAATGCTCCCCTGGACAGTTTAAAAATATGGCTTACTATTATGTTGAATCAATCTCATTCAATTTTTTTGCATCCTGTCAGTTGTTGGACAAAAAATTAATTATTAATAACTAGACATAAAAACATACAGACATTAAAAAATTCGTGATCGTGTTCAAGTTGGGGCACAATGGCGTCAAATCTCCAAGTCCTTCAGCTTTCAATCCTACACTGTAAAATATTCCAGATCAAATTACGGTAAAAAGTATCTGTACTTTTTGCCGTAAAAACCATAAATACTGGAACATAATGCGGGACAAAAGTCTGATATACCGCTATTTATACTGATATAATTACCGTAGATCAGTCTAATTAAATAAATATTACAGTAAAAATAGGGATACAATATTTTACGGTAAAAATAGATTTAACGATAAAATGGATTTTGCGAATGATGCACCCAAAATGCGTGTATTTTTTACCGTAGTTTGATGTAGAGTTTTTTACAGGCATAGGTAGAGTGAAGTCAAGTGGGATTCTTTCGTTTGTTTTAAATAAACAGATGCGCAACAAATGTTTAAATAAGAGTATTTGTAACTATTTTAAATGTTTTGGTACTATTTCAGAGGCAAAAATGCAAAAGTTTTAATAATGTTCTTTTTAAAAGTGCTACGATTTAGGAAGAGAGAAATGTTTCCAGTATCCAACAATACTCTAATATATATTCACTACTTCTTTCTCATTGCAAATGTTACAAGCATTATATTGGGAGTACAAATAAGTTTCCGCTGTTTTATATCAAAAATTAACAGTTTACTGTGAAAAAACGGTGTATTATTTTTTATTCAAAGCATTCTTCATTGCTTCACACTATTTTCCCCCATCTTTCTCGGAGCTTTCGTATACCACGTCGGAATAATTCTTCATCTTTCAAGGATATCCACGAATCTAGCCATTCCTTGGTTTCTTCAAATGATGTAAATTTACGCTCAGATAGACCATGTGCCATCGACCAATGTAGGTGATAATCTGAAGGGGGAAGGTCTGGAAGTTACGATGGGTGGAGTAGGACATCTCATTGAAGTGTTTCCAAATAGTGAAATCAATTTTCATGCAAAATCGACGTTCAATGTCTTTTGGATTCAGTTTGTATAGAACCCAACTTCCTTGTTTTTGGGTCATTCCCACCGATTTTAAACGATGTGAAATTGCTTGCTGAGTCACTTGTAATGTAAGAGCAAGTTTTTTATGCTTTTGGGATTAATCTTCTTCCAACAATTCTTCCAATTCCTTGTCTTCGTACAATTTCAGCCTTTCACTGCATTCTTTGTCTTCTACGTCAAACTTAGCATTTTTAAACTTCTGAAACCACTCATGACAACTTCTCGCACTTAAAGCAGCCGCACCACAAGCTTATCCAAGCAATCGATGCATCTCTGCAACAGATTTATGCAAATTAAAGAAGTAAATCAAAAGTTCTCTCAAATGACGCTTAAATGGCACAAAACCAGAATTAGGGTTTTTTTTCTACAGAAATTCTCATAAATGTCATTACCACGCAGTTATTAGAATTTTTTTTTCTCCATGCAGGATATTGAGTATCTTTGAACCATATCTTTCAGAAAAAAAAGAAAGTTGTTAAAAAAAGTAAGAAGTACGTTTGTGTAACTAATTTAGCAATTTAAACATTACAAGAAGTAACCTCACGAATGCAATTTAATACACTAAAAACCCAAATTAATTTTTATCTGTTAGAAGTATTTTCTTTTCCTAACTGCACACTAAAATTGCTCTGAAAAAAATTTAAAAAACGTGAACTATACTTGTTCTGTGTTACTTGCTGATTCTATAATTTAAAAAGATACCTAGTAGTATTTTAAGGGTAGACATCCATGCAATGCTTCTTATAAATTCAAGAGTATGTCAGCATTTTTATTAATTATGTTAGATCTTGAAATTCATAACTACTTCATAATATCCAATTAATATTCATAATTAATTGTCTGTAAAGAACAACGTTGCACCAATGCAAAGCTCATAATTTATTATTATTATTTTTTAAAGAAAAAGAAAGACCACCTTTTTTTAGAACACGTTTCATTTCAAATGAAATGCGGGGAAAGAAGTCGAGAAAATGAATAATCAAAAGAAGGAAAAAAAATTTGTTTCGCAAAGCGGCTCTTGCTATTAAAAAATCACTTTCAACATTTTGTTTAGTTATTTCTTTAAAATCTTTTACAAACAAAGTAAATGGACAAAAAATTTATGTTTAGTAAAGAAGAATACGTAAAACAAAGATGAGGAAGTCCTAATTTCATATATCAAAGCTAACTTCATTTGCCATTGCTTGTATGAACTGACTAAATAATAATAAGAAGTATAAATTAAAGGTTTTCAAAGTGAACATTTCTACGTTTTATAAAGGAAGCAAAAAAGACCTCTGGGTATAAAAAGCGTTTTTTTTTAAATGTATATTTTAAATGCAATAAATAAAAGGAAAAAAAATAATAAATAAGTAAAAAAATAAAAATTAAAAATAAGCAAATAAATAAAAAAAAATAAGCAAATAAATAAATAAATAAAAAATAAAGATTTTACCAACCAGAATATATAATGCTTAGTAATTCTTGAAAAGTTGTATATTTATATCAATTACTTGAAACAAATTAAAAACTTTAACACCTCATAAAAAAGCAAAGCATATAAAAACAGTTTTAATTCACGTAATGTAGTATTAAAAACATTAAGCTCTAAATTAAAGCATCAAATACTAGACCAAAAACAGCAGAACATAATAATAATGATAATAAAATGCTGCCAGTACCACTCATTACTGCATATCTTATTTTATAACCGTCGTTGAACAGCCGACCCAACTTAATGGGTTTACGGCTACTAATGTTCAACTCCGTAGCCTTGTAATTTTGAACCCAATCCAGAAGACAAGGGAACTCCTGGATCGAGTATTGGGAGAAATTTCCCTTCGTGGAGGACTTTTTGATGGAGCTAACCCGCATTTGCGTTACATGAAGAGGAAGACCACGAGAACCTCCCACGGTTAGCCTGACGGCAAGGGGACTCTAACCCATGATCCGTCTACCACTGAGGATATTTCACGTCAGCACTGTGGTCAGTGCAAGCCGGATGCGGAATTCGTATCGACTGGGATTCGAACCCGGTTCGCCTCATTGGAAGGCGAACGCTCTATCCCCGGAGCCATCGCGGCTCCATTACTGCATATCGAAATTGAACATAGAATGCCCAATAATTATCGTTTACAACGCAAAAAAAAAAAACATAAGGAGATGAAGTCTGTAATGCAATTGCTGCGCCCAATGCATTGAAAATAATTACAAATTAATTTAATTCATTCCTCAATCTTAAAACAATTAAAGCCGTGCACTGTTAGAAATTTTATTATATTATGTCAAAATAACCGGCAGCAGTCTGTCCATTCAATTAACAGTAAAGTTTACGGTCTAGAACATATTTTTTCTTTGCGGTTTTAAAACAGTTTACAACTAGTATGGTTAAGAAAACCATGAATACAAAACTATGCAGTTTTTTAACCATATATAGCATGGTTTTAAAACCATAGAAAAGATATTTAACTTATCATTAGAGATAGTTCAGCAACTTTAAGGTGCTAACATCTATGCGTAAATGAGAGTATCGTATTCTAATAGCCCAGGGTCACAAATTGGGGAACGCAGGACACTGGATACTGGATACGCTTCATGTGATGAAGGGAATGGATTGACTATTGTGGTGTCAACGCTGGGACTCGAAACTCCGGTTCACCGTTCACGAGATTTACAGATTGGCTACAATATGTAGCCATCTGCAAAGGACTAAGTGGTTTTATTGTTGTAGTTCTAGTTTATTTACGTCGCACTAGAGCTGCACAATGGGCTATTGGCGACGGTCTGGGAAACATCCTTGAGGAAGATCCGAAGGCATGCCATCACAATTTTGATCCTCTGCAGAGGGGGTGGCACCCCTGCTTCGGTAGCCCAACGACCTGCACGCGATGGATACATATCGTAGATGCCGGTTCTAGTTAGGGCGATAAAATTCTGTTTGTTTAACCGTATTAGGTGAAAGCAGTTTATAAATTGTTTTTCTCACAGTTAATACTTTGAATACCATCTTACTTATAATTATTTGACTGTTTTGTTTGAATATTCTGAAATAATAATTAAATAATTTGATATTTAATAATTTTTTCCGTGAAACTTTTAACAGTGTAGTAGTACCAATTTATAAATATTTAAGAGAAAAAAAAAAGAAAGAGAAAAGATATCACGCTCCGACAAACCACAGTTAATATAACAATGAATGTATCTAAAGGTGTCACTCGCAAATCAAGATAATTTTTTCATACAGTTTGTTGTTTTTTGTTTATGAAAAAATATATATGTAAAACATTTTGTTAGTAAAATTAAGTGTTTTTGAAATAAATAAAAGCGTTTTTGATATATTACGAGATGTTTTTCTGAAATTACGAGACATTTTTGTACATTGCAAACTTCTAACTCTTCGACGCAGAATTGTTATTAAACATATTTTCACACTTTTTCCATTATTTTGTATCATTTTAGATCAAAATAAGTGAAAAATATTATATTTAGCAGTACAACATGAGACACTGGTGTCTTTTTCTCCGTTAAAGGTAAAATCTTTCAAACAAGAGCTCACTTCTAAACAATAATTTTTCAAATTTCCACTTATTTGTAGTTTTTCAGATCTGAGAGAGAAAGTTGTTCATCATTGAGATTTCTTTAATTTACAAAATAAATTATTAATTTAGAATAAATAATAATAGATAAATAGAAAATAATAAAAGATAAATAGATTTTTTAGTAATTAGTAGACTGGTTTTTGTTATTAAAAAATACCAAAATATATTTTTACTTGAAATTAGAGCTTCAGAAAAAAAACAGATTTAAAAGGGACATCGGTGTCCCATCTGCGTCAAAGGGTTTAATATATTATCAATGCTTCAGTGTTGTGCGGATTATATACCTACATTCTTGCCTTTGCTATTCATTCAGTTTTGCTTCCAAACATATCTCTAAGCAACACATAAAAATGTAAAGCAATTACATAACTTATTTACAAAATTAATTTTATTTTCATCAGTTACACCCTAACTTTAAAGGTTACCTTAGATAACTTTAGGTAAATTAATTGAATAAAACTTATGTTAATTTTATAAACAGAACAGAAAATTAATTTAATTTAATTAAAATATATATAAGCTAATTTTATAAAGTTAATTAAATATTTGTTAATTTTATAAATAGAATAGAAAATTATTTTCTATTAAAATGATAGAATTATTTCAATAGATATTGATTCTGATATTAAAAAAAGTGCAGACACTGTTTTAGAGGATTTTAAACATGAAACAATTTATATACAACTTGAAAATATTTCCTTTAATTAGTTTTTATAATTTATGTAAGCATGATGAATTTTCAGCTCAAATTATGCAAACGTTAGCTATGCTGATTGCAACTTGTTGATTAATGATGATGGAATAACTCAAGATGTGTGTATCTGCAATAACTTTGATGTCTAGAATTAATATCTATTTTAAGAAGCGAATTAATGTCTCTTAAAATCTCATTAATAATCCAATCATCAGAGGATTAACTATAAAAGCAATGATACATCATCGTTTGTCTCAAACACATGCTTTGAAAAGTTTTAATTACTGTTAACAAGCTTTGCGTGGGATAAATCTTGACATTTTCAAAATTAATCATCACCCACTAATTTAGTATAGGCTCTTAATTTATTCAGAATGATTTATAGACACTGTATCTCCCAAAAGCCATTACTATCATGTGCGGGTCTATAAATACTGCGGGAATTCAAATTGTGTTTTTTAATCTGTACACGCGCGATTAAAGAACATAAAAGATGTAAAACAATATATATATATATATATAACATGGAAGACTTTGTGACCGGGCAAATTTAAAGTGCATCAGTCATAATTTTTACTACACGAGGGGTCTTCGGCCGGCGGGGATCGAACCCACGATCTCTTGGACATGAGTACAGTGCCCTATCAACCAGGCTATCCCAGCATTCAATCCCGTTATTAATTCGATTAGTCTATTTTAATGCTGACATTCCATCCCATTTGTTACTTTTTTAACACTAGTTATATTTCAATGGACTACAGGCATAGAATGATTTATATTCAGAATTATTGAGAATTATTCATACAATTATTCCCAAAACATCCCTAGAATTTATATTGAGTTTTATAGTATCTACACGAGTAATTGCAAAAGATGGTAAACAAAAAAAAAAATTTTTTTTTCAGATTCAGATTACTAATTAAGCATTTTTAAGTTATTCAGAATGATTTATAGCCATCGTGTTTTTCAAAAGCACTTACCATCATATAAGAGTGAGTAAAAGTAACATTATCAGAATTTATACTGAGCTTTTTGATATGCACACGCATAATTTCAAAATAAAAAACGTGAAACAAGAAACATTTTTTAGTCTTTTGATTTAAAAATTGCTATTAATAAAAATTGAAAAAAAGAAAAGAAAAAAAGAAGACGAGAAACTTAACCCATAATTTTAAAAATGGTAAATATTACCATATCTGTATGTTTATTGTAAATTGTAAGTGAAATATCTTAATAGCAACTTCTAAAAAGAGAATATTTCTAAGTTCCAGAAAACGTCGAATTTCTAAGTCGAGAAATTTTGAAACGTTTTATTAAATTGAAAATGTTGCAATTATTAATTTATTTATGCTTGCATTTATATTAAATGAAAGATGTGGGGCAAAATATTATTCCAAATATAATTTTTACTTTTGATTCTTCTAAATTAACAAATTAAAACATAAACTAATCAAGTAATCTTATTAATAACAAATATCAATATAATTAGTTTAGTTTATAATTAAAATAAGCAATAATTTAAATAATCAATGATTATCAATGATTACAATAATCAATAATTCATATAATTTATAATTAGTAGAATTCATTATTCATATAATTAATAAGAAATAAGCATAATTTAATAAATTGAATTAACTTGTTAATTGAAGCTGAACTTTAAAAAAAAAAAACTATTTGAAATACAGAGTAATAAATTTCAGAAATTTTGGTCAATAAAACCAAAATATACAGCAGTTAAACTATTCATTTGGTAATTTTTCTGTTCATATTGTAGCAACCTTGGCCAAAGGATACTTTGTTCGCCAAGGTAGCAACTTACCGGAAATTCTTGTTTTAAAAATCGCAGTTTTTATTTCCACGCAATTTGTAAAAAATACGAAACTGAAAAGTAAATTTAACCGAATAAATGGTTTTTATGCCATGCTTTAAAGTATCATGATAAAATTACAGATATTGCCAGATTTACCAAATCTTATTACGTATTATAAAATCTATATTTTATTGTTAATTTTACCAAAATCATTATCAAAGCGTTTCGGTAAAAATTATCGAGCTTTTTGGTGTTCCTTTGGAGCCAGAAACATAGTAAATGTTATCATATTCTGGTAGTTTTGACAATAAATTTCTTCTATGTGTAGTATTTCATACATATGTGTTATTACTATACATACGTATATTTTATTAACAGCTACTTTTGTTGCATAGAAATAGATAACTAAGTGTTATATTACATATATTTGAGCGGTTCAGTGCACACATCGATTAACTCCACTTTTTGAAAAATGTTAAATTTAAGTGTCAAAGCACTTGGTATAGTCATAACTTTTTATATTCATAATAACTTTCTTGAATAACAAAGATTAACACCAATAAACGGCAAAATCTTTTTGGCCATTGAATAATAAGTAATTTATTTCAGAAGCCATTTTGATTAACTCCATACTCTAATGTAAATCGTTTCAATGGCGGAATTATATTATTAATTATTGGATTATCTGTTTCTGCAGTGCATCGACGCTTTTTTTTAAAAACAGCCGAAGATGCTTTCCCCCTTTCAAATTCGCAGTCAAATGGCTGCCGATCGAATGGCAACATCAGAAAAAATTTTCGTATTTTCTTTCGACTTGGAAAAAGCTTTAGCCTTTCCCAAGCTGACCGTATCCGTAGCTTATTATATGCGAAATTTGTACGTTTATAATTTCGAATGTCACGAATTCAGAAAAAATATAAGCCACATATTTGCTTGGCCTGAAACTGAAGGATCTTGTGGGTTTCAAGAAAATTTATCTTGTCTAATAAAGTACATAAAGACTTACGCTGCAAACTTCGAAAAAATAATAACATATTCGGATTTGTGTACCGGGCAAAACAGAAATATTAAAACTGTCTTAAGTTTATTGAAAATTTTTCAAAGTACGGAAATAAGAGCTGAGTCAATTGATATGAAATTTTTGGTAAGTGGACACAGCTATTTGCCCAATGACTCAGATTTTGCCATTATTGAGTCATGTACGAAAAAAATCAAAACATTTTTTCACCAGATGATTGGTACTATATAATCAAAACATGTAAAAAGAAAGCGCCATTTCATCTAATCCAAATGACCCATCAAGATTTTTTCTCAACAAAACCTTTAGAACAATCAATCATTGAGAGAAAAGTAACCATCACAGGGTTTCTAGTAAATTGGCTTAAAATACGCTGGATAGAAGAGTTAGAGAGGTCCGAACCCCATCTCATACAATTCAAATGTGACTATAATGAAGATACAGAATTTAAAGCCATTAATATAAGAAAATCTGTAGCAGGTAGACGGCTGCAAAATTTGAAAAATACAGATCAGCCTTTATTATATCATAGAGGTAGAACTGTGAGAAGGGGAAAATGGAGAGACATGATGGACCTGCTAAAATTCATTCCTCCTGCTAAACATAATTACTATAAAAACTTGACAACAAATCGAAATGACGAATCCTCACATGCAGCGGATCAAGAAGACATTATTTATAATATTTCTAATGAATTAATTACAAATAATATATTATAACAGAACTGTCAGCATTCATTTTTATGGAAAAGCTGTAATAAAAATATATAATAACTAACCTTTTCTGTAATAAAAAAATTAAAAACTTTAAAGACTGAATTTAACTTTATTACTTTTTTCAGTTGCTAAATCGATTTACTCTGCCAGGTCACATAAAAACTGTAACTTTACTGACGATTATTTTTTGGCTATTGTTTCTTATTAATTTTATATGCCGTTAGATGAAAGCTATATCTGTATTTATGCGTTCAACAATATATATTTGAATTTATATTGTAACGGGAATTTTAAAAAACAATATACATTATTTCATCGCATTTCTCAATTTTTTGTTTTATGGAGTTAATCGCTGTGTACACTGAGCGGCTCATTTATTACTAGGTACTACTTTTTACATATCTATTAATAAAGTGCTATGTTTCTCTATATGTGTCAGTAACTAGGAGATTTTTTTACATATGAATTAATAACAAGTTTTAATTTTTAATTTCAGAGCTATTTTCCCTCAAGGAATTCCAGAGGAATTTTCTTTCATATCAACTTTTAGAAAACGCAGTAATCGAAAGGATAGATGGAGTTTAATAAGTATATCAGATTCAGTGGGAAGAACTCAATTTGCCGTCATTTTTGATCCTAGAAAAAAAGAGCTTGAAATGATAACACTTAATTTGGAAGGTGAAATTCAAGATGCTCGTTTCTTTGACATCAATGTAAGTACAAATTATAAGACGTATTTATGAATGAAAAAAGACACTTTTTAATGATCCTAATTTTTGTGATGGTACATTTAACGCATGGCATAGTTTGCCACTCAGAAGAAGTAATTAGACAGTTCTTGAACTCTATATTGATGCTATCTGAAAATGTTTAGATTGCCTCTAAATTATGTAAATTTAAACATGCAAGGAATATTTTCTCATCCTGCAAGGAAATGAAAGGTAAAACATTTCGTTTTAACGATTTATTCCTTTCTTGAAAAATTACTTGATATCCTTTTTATTTCAGCTATTTATGCATTAAATTTATGTTTCATACTTCAAAAGATGGCATACTTATGTTGCTGGTTTTTCCAGACAAAGTGATAAGATTTGTTAATAAAAAAAAATGAAAATGTAATTGTTTTTAAACATTAGATAATTTAATTTTCACTTATTCTGTTCTTCAAACATGTCTATTTAAAGATATATTATCATATACTTCAACTCTCATGGTGTGGTCTGCTTGGTGCTGTAATGTAACAAAAATATAATCAAAATAAATAAAAAAAACAATACAAATAAAAAAAACTTAACAACTAAATAAAGAAATCAAAATAAGCTGAAACTTTACAAAAAAACAAACTGGCAATCAGAATAAAACTAGTTTTTTCTAAAAAATTTATATTTTTCATAAAAATGTACACTCTAAAATTATAGAAAACGTAGTTTAGCATGAGCCATTTTACAAACCATAACTAGGATTCGCATTAAGGTCCCCTTTTTTAAGAAAGGATCTAGTTATAGTTAAAAAACAAATTATTATTCGTAAATAATCGATTAAAACATTATATCAATGGGGAAAAAACTTACCATGACTTTCTTTAAACGTACCTTTCCGTCATAATTTAGAATAAAATTTTAAGGCTGCTGCAGATAATACATCTCACTGTATTGAGTCTTAGAAGTTTCAGGAATATCACACCCGATTCCTCTATTTACTAAACGATCTAGCTATTTCTTAATCTCCATCACGATTTTAAAATGGTTTAAAAACAAATTAATGTTCATAGATAAACGCTTAAAATATCATATCAAAGAAAAATGAAACTACCACGACTTTCTATAAACGAGGTTCTTAGTTTTAATTTACTGTAAAATTTGAAGGTTACTGAATAAGATACATTTTTGAGAATTTTGCCTTAGAAGTTTTCGGATTATCACATCTGATTCCTTTATTTAATAAATGATCTAGCTATCCCTTAATCCCCATCACGATTTTAATAATGGTTTACAAAACAAATGAATGCTCATAGATAATCGGTTAAAACATTATATCAAATAAAAAGGAAACTACCACGATTTTTTATAAACGCACTTCTCAGTCTTAATTTACTGTAAAATTTGAAGGTTGCTGAATAGGATACATTTTTGAGAATTTTGCCTTAGAAGTTTCCGGATTATCACATCTGATTCTTCTATTTAATAAATGATCTAGCTATCCCTTAATCCCCATCACGATTTTAATAATGGTTTACAAAACAAATGAATGCTCATAGATAATCGGTTAAAACATTATATCAAATAAAAAGGAAACTACCACGATTTTTTATAAACGCACTTCTCAGTCTTAATTTACTGTAAAATTTGAAGGTTGCTGAATAGGATACATTTTTGAGAATTTTGCCTTAGAAATTTCCGGATTATCACATCTGATTCCTCAATTTAATAAATGATCTAGCTATCCCTTACTCCCCATCACGACTTTAATAATGGTTTAGAAAACAAATGAACGCTCATAGATAATTGGTTAAAACATCATATTAAATAAAAAGGAAACTACCACGATTTTTTATAAACGCACTTCTCTGTCTTAATTTACTGTAAAATTTGAAGGTTGTGAAATAGAATACATTTTAGAGAATTGTGCTTTAAAAGTTACCAGAATATCACACCCGGTTCCTCTATTTAATAAACAATTTAGTAAACCATTAATCTCCATAACGATTTTAAAATGGTCTAAAAAACAAATGAATGTTATTTCTATAAACGTACTTCTCAGTCTTTGTTTACCGTAAAATTTGAAGGTTATTGTAGACAATACATTTTACAGCATTTTGCCTTAAAAGTTTCCGGAATATCACACCCTGTTCCTCAATATAATAAACGATCTAGCTATCCCTTAATTCCCACCATGATTTTAAAATGGTTTAAAAAGCAAATCAATGATCATGGATAATTGGTTAAAACTTCATATGAAATAAAAAGAAAATTACCACGACTTTCTACAAACGCACTTCTCAGACTAAATTTGCTGTACAATTTGAAGGTTGCTGTATAGAATACATTTTATAGGTTGCTGTATAGAATACATAAATATTATTATGGACTCATCAAAATCTGACTAAAAAGAAATAGTGATGGCTTAAATGAGTTGTGAAATATAATAATTTTACAACTAAATATATTTTTATTACTTTCTTCCCCTTCAGATAGCAAATAAGTTGCATCATAAAAAGGAATGTTTACGTTCGTATAGTTACTCTCAAAAATGATTCACTTATTGAATGAACGAAACACCCAAATAAAATTCATCCTTGACCAAAAAAGACAGAATGGTTGAAAAAATAGTAACATGATTATTAGATTAAAAGAGCTTTACAACAGGAAACGGCATCTTTTTTCTTATTTTACTTTCTTCCTTAGAGTATTTTAAAAGCAGTTTACAAGCGTCTTGATTACTTCCCAGTGTCTATTAGACAGTTTTTTTTTATTAAATATAACCTGATGATGGTCAACTAATGTAAAATAAATTATATTTGTTTGTTTCCCAAATTTACCCATAGATAACTGTTAGCTAATGTTTTTCAGAAATTCATCAAATGTGTGAAATTGGAGTTAGAGTTTTTCATATTTTTAAATGTACTGACTAGACAGTTCATTAATTTATTTTTTCTCTTTGTAAATTAGGCTTTTTTACTTTATGATAGGTAAAATTAGAAATAATTTTTATTGCCATGAGAAATTATTATACGCCAAATTTAACATAAATAAATAATACTCTTTATTTATTATTTTTTACCTTTCAAAATGTACTTCAATACAAGATAAAAATTATAGACAGCAAATGTAAAACACTTTTTATATAACTGTAAAAATTCATACCGTATCAAAACATTTAATAAATAAAATAACTCATTATTTAAGATCAAACTAATTTGTTATTGAAGATATCAATAGTTAATACTCAATGGTGTGACAGCCCATGCAGAGCTAAATCCTACTGTGTCCATCTCAGTTTTCTTGACCATGAGCTCTAGGGTGCAGGAGCAGATGTTTCATTTGGGTGAACAGCGGCACGCTGAAAATCCAGTGCTTACTGCTGAAGCGTGTTTGATAAGGACCGAGTCAATCTTGCCAGGCCTAAGGATAAAACCAGAGACCTGTGGCACGGGACCACGAAGGAGTCTATTTATATCAGTCCATGCATGGGCAATTAATAGTCAAGATTTATGAAAATAATGTAATATACTTCTTGTTTATTTTCTAAGACGTTTAATAATTAAGTTGTAAGTGTTAGCTAATATTGCTTATCAGTAAATAGATTAAATTTTTTTATTTAATTGAGTCACTTTGTGTAGCTGAATTCCTTTACCCAAAATGTGGAAAAGCTTCAGTTTTATTTATTTATTTATTTTACAAACGGATAATTCTAGCAAGTTTCATACCTTTTAATGAATCAATGCGAGCGTTTTAAAAAATTTGATGCGAATGTTTTTGAAAAGTACTTGTAAGTAATGTTTGGTATCGCGCGAAGATTTTTGTGCAAACACCAAAAATAAATAAATAAACAAATAAAGTTTAAAAAAAACCTCAGGTTATATTGATGAATTTGTTTTGAGAAAATATTTTGGCAAACGCTCTAGTTTAATCTACATAAAGAATACATGTATCAAAATGTTTTTTTATGAAGTGTTCATTTTCGAGGAAAAGCTACCAAAAAAAAACAATTAGCAAGGTCAAAGGGTGGCACAAAGAGCTTCAGAAAAAGCACAGAAATACTTCTAATGCAGCAAAATAAAAAATGAAAATTATCGATGAATCTTTAGAATTTGAAACTAATAAAGAAAACAATTATATCTATGAAATTTGGTCGAATATAAGGAAATTGCACACATAAAACCAATTAAAATTTGCTTAAATGTTTAAAATTTTTTAAATTATGTAATTGTTAAAATTATATAATAGTTGTTAAAACATGTTAAAAAATTTTGTTCTTATTTATTTATTTTTTTATTTCATAGGTCGATGATAAAGAGTGGCATAAAATTGACTTGAGCGTAAGAAGAGATAGAGTCACATTATTTATTGATTGTCAACCTCATGGAATTCAACCAATTGATATCAGAAGACCTATTGACGTCAATGGAGACATCATGGTTACCAAGTTTGACGATTCTATGACGGTGCAGGTAAGAAATTATTATTATTCAAAATCAATCAGTGGTAAAGTCAGAATTTTTACCACTCTGAATAAAAATGTTAATTTATTTACCAATAACGCGTCGTGGTGTGGTTGGTTTAGACTTTAACTATCACGTCTTAGGACGAAGTTCAATTCTCTGCGCTAAATCAGCAAGCACTTTCTTTTTCAGTGATTTTGAATTCCCTCTAATGTTACGTCCCCGGTGGTTTCAGAAAAATCAATGAATGGGCAAGTGCTTGAGGAGTGTAGTGCGAAGATCGGGAAAATACTACTGCAGTCTACCTTTCCAATTTAGGTAGTAGTATTGTAGTGTGCACATGCTCTAGTATTGTTTTTGGTTCTTCATGAAGAACAAATCTGAAACCATCGCCAATATAGCTCATTATTACAGCTTTAGAGCCAAATTGATAACCCAACTAATCGTCGACTATCGTAAAATCATGATTTTTATTTACATGAATTTTAACGAGCATTTTCTTATAGACTTCTTATTCGCGAAAATTATTCGCAACAAACTTTGTTTTAAGATTCTGCTCTGTAAAAAATTTACGAAAAATCACATCACTATCATTTTTATGAAAATTTTTTAATTTCGTGACGAAACAGACAGCTCGGCACCCGTTTTTGTATTTTATTTTTATTTTTTTTTTTTACAGATTTTCTTTTTAAAAAAAATTCAAAAATTCAAAAAATAAAGAAAGATTTTTTTTGTAAGAGAAAGAAAGAAAAACAAAATTTTAAAGCTTAATTTTTGAGCAGAAAAAAATAAGTAAATAAATAAATAAAAAAAAAGTAGAAATTCCTGAAACTGAAATTATTTTCCTTTTTCAAGGCATCGAAATTTTTGTAAGTCACTGAAAGTCTGGTTGTTTCGGTAACTTCCAAAAATCTATTAACTATGAAAATTAAAGGCATGCATTTGATTTTCGAAGTTATTTTTTTAATGGATTTTTTCAAAATAAAATACTGTTTTTAACAAACTGATGATATAATGAATACAAATATTATTTAAATAATCAAAAGCAATAAATGCAATCAACGAAAACCTCAGTACAATGGTATTACATTATAAATAAATATGCCTAAAATTTTTAAGTAAAGGATCAAACTTTGGTTTAAAGTATATTTTAATTCACATAAAACTGTTAAGAAATTAATCACAAATAGTACAGTAATAATAATTATTCCCACTTTTTATTTTTAGTATTATTTATTAAAATTTAATAGTCTAAATTAAAGATTTTCTCCTGCTAAATATCAATAAAATGGATTCAATTGTTGTTAAAAACGAATTCAATTTATGCATGATGGCAGCATGCATAATAGAAGCAAATGGATGCATAATTTTTGGTTTAAAAAATTAGTTTATGATTAATATCTATTTATGTAACTTTTTGATAGACAGAGCTTCAATGGATGGTTATACATTGTGATCCCACAAGATCCCAAAGAGAAACGTGTATCGAATTACCAGTAAGTTTTTATTTTTACACTTTTATAACGATTACAATTATTTTAAATGTCTAAACATTTATTTGTTTGATGGTTTAATGTAATAGTTATTATTGGTTATAATTGAAATAAAAATCGCAATACGAGCTATTAAAACAGGGTGTTCCATAATGATCACCCTTAATTCATACTTTTCCCATTTTTATAAAAAAGGGTAATACAAAAGAAATAGAGTTCGAACAAAAACAAAAACAAAATCGCTATTAAAATTTTTGAAACCTTAGTATGAAAGACGAAAAAGAAAAACTTCAAAACCAGTTTTATTGGAGGTGTTTCAAATATACGTTATTCAACTCTCCTCTGTTTCCACCAGTAATCAAACACGTTTCGATGCTTTCAGTCTTGTCTTCTTTAGCGATGTTTATTTAAATTTCAATACCTTCTTTGTTTTTTTTCTATCTGAATTATTAGTTTGTAACTTCTAATGCCCAAACTGCAGTTCGGTTTTTACTAGGATACTAAAACAAACATTAAGGGTGGTCATTTTGAAACATTTTGTAAATCTTTTCTTGCGGCTAATACTATTTCTAGTTGAGTGAATAGTATTTTCGAGTTAGTTCTAGTGCGGCGAGTAGTGTTTACTAGTTGAGTTGACAACAATGGTTTATGGGTGATCAAACTATTTCTTGTCGAAATTAAACATTTCAAAGCATATGCTTTTATTTGCATATCAATTACTTGAATTTACTCTGGATTTTAATAATTAAAGAAACTAACTTTTTTTTAATAGTCGCATGGTTATAGTTTTTATTAAAATACCAAATTGAATTTGGTTTCAATAACAGCCCCTAACTCATTATATTATTTTTAAATTTAATAGATTGCATACAAGGTTTTTGTAATTATATTTACTTTTCTTTAAAAAAAAAATTATTCTCTTCAATATTAGTTCTTTAAAAGTATCTATTGCTATCTAAATTAATGCAAACAGATTTGTTATTTTATTGTACCTGATGATAGTCTTCATAACAATAACTCATAATAATATTCATAATAATTCATAATAAGGTAAAAATATCGTAAAAACAAATAGAAATTATGCATTTATTTACAAGTTTTTCTACCGATTTTTATCAAGTTTCTTTATAACACATAAAAACATTTACACAATGAAAATCTATGTAGCTATTTTACTTTATAATTATCATTGAGAGAAGTATTGGATGAATAGGTTTTGAGAAATAGCAATCTAAATAAGAAATTTTAAAAAGCCTTTTGTTTTAAATATTTTGTTCAGTAACAGTTCAGCGAATCTATTAAAAATTTAGTTAAAAAATGGTAAAAAGTTTTTAATCTTATAATTCCATTATAAAAATAAAAAAGGGAAAAAAAGAAAGAAAAATACACAAATTTATTTCTTATAAGTTTTTAAATCTTCGCTTTCTTTTTTCTGAAAAAACTCTCTGCTACCATATTTGCAAGAAATTGGGGAAAATTAGGGGTAAAAAATATTTTTACAAGAGTTTTCACTAGCATTTGTAATGTTGAGTATATTTTTATTTATTATATAAATATTTTTAATTTATGAAATTATATTTTTAAATCAGGCATATAAAACTCAAAGAATACTTTATATAGTTTTATTATTAATTTTAACTTATCATTCAACATAACATAAAATCTTTAAATATGATTTTTATCTTTTAGCTAAGGAAAAGAAACACCACTGTGTGCGAAGCTTGCCCGCCAGGTCCAAAAGGTGCCGATGGGAAACCGGTAATTTTCTCTTTGCACTTTGCATGTAAAGGATGGTCTGCAAATTAACATAGATTATTAGAATTCTTTTTGTCAATAATTTCACAATTATGACCTATGTATCAGGTTGATAAGACAATAACAAAACAATTATTTAATCTAAACTTGACGAATTAATATCGAGATCAATCAACGCTTAGGTTAAACTATAATAATCAGAATCAATTCATTTGGAAGAGGAAACTTAAAATAGGGGTAAGTGATTTAAGTGTGTTTAAACTTCCTTCCTTCCAATTAACTGTGTCCCGCCGCTTATTTAGATCACCACTGCTTATGTGAATTTTTCTGCCTGATGGAGAACTAGACATAGCAAATCGGACGAAAGATACTGCAACAGCTTCTTATTAATAATAATGTTTTTTAAATACATTTTAGGCTGATTTGGATATTTTTTGCTGTGTTACGATATTAATTTGTATGAACATGGCATCATTTGTGATCACTTAAGTTTTCAACTGTTAATATGTAGAAGCGACCTCATTTTCAGCATGAGTTCGTTATTTATTAACACCAACTACGACTCAATTTTTCATGTCTTAATTTAAAATTTTACTCTTAATCATGTTTTCAATATAATCTCTTATTCTTTGAAAAGTATAGAAAAGTTAGATTTGACTATTTTTGCAGTAATTTTCTCTTCGTTTTTTCAGTTTTACTGTTATCTCACGTTTTATTGATTGTGAAAGTGTTCTTTTTTTTCTATCATTTAATAACTTCTAAAAAACTTTGGAAATTGTGCCCCAATACGTATTCCATATATATATATATATATATATATATATATATATATATATATATATATATATATATATATATATATATATATATATATATATATATATATATATATATATATATATATATATATATATATATATATATATAATGTACATATATTTCAAGCTACAAGAAAGGTACTTTAAGTAACCATTTTACTAAACCTGCATTCCAATTTCATGATTTTATTTTTTATCGTTCTAAAATTAAAGGATATAAATTAATACATCTTTTTTAATGAAAACCACATTTGGATGGAAAATTTTAATTATTATTTGTTGCGTAATGATATTTTATACACTCATAGCTCAGAATAATTTTTCGGTTATTTAAATCCGAAGTCATTTCCTAATAATTTCTTTTGATTTCTTACATTTTTGCTTTAATATAACTGAAATTATTGTGCTTTTTTCTTTTTCAGGGTCCTCCGGGTTCTCCTGGTCTGCCAGGAGAACGTGGTCCTCAAGGCTGGCCTGGTATTTCTGGAGCAAGAGGTGAAGCTGGACCTTCTGGACTACCTGTAAGCAATAATAATTTTTTTTTTAATGGCGGGCACCTGGGATGTATTGTTCCATTAGCCTCTAATGCCAGAACTGCTACTCTTTTCTTGTTAACCAGTGGGCACCTGTGGCGAAGCCACGGTGGTGGAACAGCGTCGCCCACGTCACACAACCACAAACCCGTTTATAGGGCGGGCCACATTCACACAACCACGCAAAGGAGAAAGGACATAGAACACAGAGAGAGAAAGAAACATTCATGCCCTGAGCAGGATTCGAACCCACAACCATCGGCTCCGTAGTCAGGCACGATAACTACTCGGCCACCCGGTCGGCTATATATATATATATTTTTCCTAATGCCCACCTGTGTTAACATCCGTCAATTCAGGCATCTGCAGGGTGATTTTGTTGACCTCTCTTACAAGGGCACCATATTAGGTGGCCCAGCGTCGCTCCCACTATAAGGACAGATAGCACAGAGAAGGAAAGAACACCCATGTATTGCCCAAGATTCGAACCCAGAAGCTTTTTGATGCAAGGACAGTTCCCTGCCCCCTACACAGGCCGGTAGGCTAGAATAATAATTACACTTATGAAATATTCATTCATAATTTCTTAAATGTTCTAATTATTTCTCGAAAGAAACGATTAATTTCTTCACTTCTCATCACATTTGCAAGTTTATAATTGTAAATTAATGATTTGATGGAATCTGGTTTGTAATAAAATGAGTTTTCTTTATCCATAGTTTATAGTTTAGAGCCAGAGCCTCCCATTCAGAGCCCAGCAAATATAATGATTCAGAATTCAATTAGCCTTAATACAGTGTGATTTACAAGTATTTTAAAGCATTTGTGTGAATATATCAGACATCTCCATGGCACTGACTTTTCAATAACCTGAATTAAAATCATTTGAGAGACAAACAAGTGTTTTTATTTTTAATCTGTTTATTTGGTGTTGATTTCTTTTATAATTAATTTAAACGATAAAAAGTAATTAAGTAATTAAAAACTATATTGTACCTATTTAAGTCTGAGTAAACTGCGTGGGCTGTTGAGGTGGACTTTCATTACGGCCTGGTGTGGAGTGGTAACTACAACGTGGTGTGGATTTCTACTACTGCGCACTGTGGGCCAGAAGATCATGATCTTTGGCCAAAAGTCGAAAATTAAATTTTCAATTAAAATATGTGTACGCAGTTTTAATATAGCCCAAATTAAGTATTCATAATCATTCCAAATTATAATTTACTGTTCGGACCAACGAGAGTACAATGTAATGAAAAATATGTTAAAAAATTTATTTTTAAATGTAACTTTTAAATTTTTATATCAGAAATATATATAAAAATTTCACCATACTGTTACATTTTTATCAGAGTAATTAGTCTGAAGTTTTAGTACAATTTTTTAATTTGTTGGATTAGTTAATACTCTTGACAAACTTATAGTTTATATCTTATCATTTGACATTTGTTTGAATGAATTTGACACATGTTTGAATGACTTTCGAAACTTAGTTCCAAAAAGTTCCACGAGGTAATTAGCTAAACTCTTTTTTGTTGTCTTCTTTGATGTTTCTTCTTTCGAAAAAAACCTGCCCCATTTTGCCCGTTTTGCAAAGGTGGATTAAATATATCGAAAAACAAAAATTATGTTTTTTTCATGTTTTCGCGTTATTTTGTAATTAATCCGCGTTTTTTGTAATATTACTTCGGAAATATAATTTGCTTTTCATTTTTAATATAAAATTACAAAAACTATTATATTTTCATTGCTATATTTAATTATTTAAACGTACTATATTATTATTTTTATTTTTGCACGCCCTATTTCAGCCGAAATTGTTTTTTTGGGTGGGGGGTATTTTTAGTGTATTTCAAAATTTCAACTATGAATTCAATTTACTTGCACATAAAAACCCCCAAATTTTGAAACAAATTTTATCAAAATACTAATTTTGGCCACGAAACCTTGGATGCTGGCCCACTGTGCTGCGCAATAATTTAAACTGCATAGCGATTTTTCAATCCAGTGACTTATAAAGACTTACTCTCTAGTTTGGAATTTTCGTATTTTTTCAAAGGAAAAAAATTACGAAATAAAAAAAAAGAAAAAGAACTTGATTTTTGTTTAATTTTTAGTTCAGGTAACGAATTTTACACGATACAAGAGTTAATATAATAATTGTGATTAACTCTAGCCAAGAGAAAAATCACCAAAAAAACGAGCGAGTCGTTTAGGGCCACTTGATTGTAGTTCAGCGTCCAGGTATCCTGTCCCAGGAGTTAGCTGAATGGGACACATTTTACATCTGAAATATTGAAATACTTTTAACTTCTGTTTTAATGTACAGGAAAAAATCGTAAACTCTCAAAAACATGTTTCTAATTAATGTTGTTTTAATTTTAATTTATATTTGAATAATCTTTAAATCTTCTATATCAGTTACTTTAATCACCTTTTACCAGAGTTTCAATTTGTGATCCAGCCTGATTTTAATGAACTTTTTAAATTAGTTAATACGAATAAAGCTTCTAAAATGTTAATTATGAACCTGAATTGTGCTTTAAAATTTAACTACATAAATACAATATAATTTCAACTAGAGTTTAACTTCTTAATATTTTTGCAGGGACGACAGGGCCTTTCTGGACCACCAGGAGTTGCAGGCTTACAAGGACTTCCAGTAAGAATCTATATGAATATTGTTATATAAATTTAACAACTTTACAGTGATATATTATGTATTCGTATTTTAATTTTAGGGAGCAGTGGGCAGTAAAGGCGAAGTTGGATTTCCTGGTCTTCCTGGCAAACCTGTGAGTTTTCAGTAAGCAAGCTTTATTAAATAAATTTTAAAATGACGTTTAGGAAATTGCATACAATTAAAACAATGCGTGATAACCAATATTTATAAATATACCAAATTTTTAAATATACCAAAATTTTTAAATATACCCTCATACCAAATTTTAATTCCAAACTCCCAAATGTCTTATACCGAAAAATCGAAATTTTCTAATAAATTAAAGTCATGAAAATTTATAAGCTACGGGCTATATTGAAATATATATTCTTAGCTTTAATTTATTTTAATAGTGCATTTTAATTTTATTATAAATATGGTTCAAACTTCCAAGATTTTTTTTACTTACGTATTGCAATACTTGAATTTAGTTAACTCAGACTCCATAGTATTGTAATTTTATTGTTGTTTCTTATCCCGCCAGATCTACAATATTTAGGTTTTAGCAATATTTAGGTCCAGGCCATGAAGTTGAGATTTAAAGCAACGAAGAATTGCTTCAGAAATGGAATAAAGCTGACTCGTACAGCAATCAATGCATTTTAAGGTCTACACTTCAAAAAAAGGATACTTAAATTTCATGAAGGTTTCTTTGTTTTTAATGAAATCGTTTTCTGGTATATGCTCCAAGCAAATATTTCATCAGAGTGACGAAATAACTATCGTCACTTCTTCGAGGAAACGAATTTCGTCATTATTTAAAGAATATTTTGTCATTCTATTTTCTCCCCCAAACAAAGTATTAAACCTTGTGCTTAGTGAATCGAACTGTCCTAATAATAACTTTATCTTGGTCTCTATAATGTAGGGTCAATGCCAACTTAATAACAGAAGAAAGATAAATAGAACATAGAGATAAATTATACCTATTCCGGAATCCGGATTTGAACCTAGGACCCTCTTTGTACGAGGCCTATTCTTTGACCATTATAGAGGCAGGACGACTAACTTCAACAATTTATTTTCGATCATCTAATATTCATCCTAGTTTCGCCATTTTGGTTAAATATTTTCCACAATTCACTGCAATGAAGTTTCCAATTAAGGAAACATTTTTGTCATATATCTGAGAGTCTCTCTTTCATCACAAACCACGTGATTTTGTGACAAAATAACTCTCAAAATTAACGAAATATAGATCAAGGATTGCTGAATCGTCATAAGTTATTTCTGAGTGAGTAGCGGGAGTCTGATTGCAGTTTGGGCAAAGAGAATACATTTCAAGTACCGATATATGTCATAGAGCATGAAGATTCCTCAAGAGTCCTGAAAAGCCACCTGTTTGCTCATACTACGTAAATCAATTATAGCAGCACTAGTAGCACCAGACCTTAAGAGCGACCTCACTGGACAGTCTATTTACAATTAACCATAAACACCAACTTATGACGGGACAAACTAAAAAAATGTCTTTTTAAACACACTCAAACACTTCAGATGGTAAACAATATTCACTGCCATTTTGTTGCCATACTTTTACCACTCTACCAGAGGTTGAATAGAGCTGTGACTACCTCTCAGAATCCTGATGTCATTACTAACAGTAGAAAAATTAAAATTTCAACAGCTTGAGCACTTATGAATCAAAAGTCACAGTAATTGCAGAACAGTTCAAAGTATGTTGATGACAGGAATGATAGACCCGTTGATGAGAAGTTTGAGTAAGTGAGAATGCTGAGTAAAATCAGCTTCTACTCGACTGTTCATTAAAATTGTTATTCCCTGGAAGATACTGCAACACATTTCTGAAATTTCCATGAACATGATAAGACATGGTATGATATGCAAATAATTAGATTTGCAGCTCATTCATGTAGAGCAGGTTGCAGTGGCAACACCCACAATGTATATAAAAGCAGAGTTTCAACAGCAAGTTTCTCATATTTAATTTTCATTTGAACGTTATTGCAGTACCTCGTGTACAAAGATGAAATGCCACATGCACGTGTCTGACTCTAATTTAGGAAGGATAATAGACTACCGGGTTTGCGGTTTATTGTGTAGCATTGCCGCTGCTTACGTAGTCCATGATACTTAATCTATCCACTCTATATGGTTATACGGAACGGCATTATAAATTTTATTGCCCTCCCCCTGATAACAACCAAGGAGACCGCATAAGTTAGATTTTAATTATCATTTATAAAAAGGTATCTAGGATAATGATTGTTACCTGTCAGTCTAATTATTAATGATTTGAAATTTACTTTGGCTAATAAAAGTAATTTGTATTGAATATATTAAATTTATTTCTGATTATTATTTTGCAGTTATCTAAGTTTTATTTTCCGATGGTTGTGATTAGCAAATTTTTGATCGTAGAAATCAATTAAGGAAATCGGCTTAACGTCAAGACCATTTGACATTTCTTAATATAAACAACAAAAAACACTTCGCGTCAGTATAAATCTACGAGTCATATTTTTAATAATTTTAAGACGTATGCTGATATGTTGATTTTAGTTTGGTGAACTTGCTGGTTTTAAACACGTTCCAGCATCAGTAAAAGTTATCTTACTTTTATTAAATCTAGTTTTTTGCAAAAAAAAAATCTTGACATTCTTTGAAAAGAAAATAGTTTTCATAATAAAAAAAAGATGTTATTTGATTATTATTTTGAACGATAACAATGAAAATACTCCGATGCAATGAAACTGCATAAAAAAGGCTTGACTATTGTCTTATTTGATAAAACTTTTTGAAAAATATGTTTGGAAAATTTTTAGGGTGTCAAAGGTGAAAAAGGAGATAAAGGAGATACAGGAAGAGAGGTAAGTTCAAATTTTTGAATCAGAATAGTAGAACGTTTAAATTTGCAGTTAATTTGAATTTTTTTTTTTTGTTAAAAAACATTTTAATGTTAATAAATACGCATATTTACACACGCATATATATAACTTTTGTTATTGCATTATGTAATATTTTTAATAGTATGTTTTTTTTAAATGATCACATAAAGATATATTATGTCCAACAGCTAACTATTTAAGAATCATGTGCGGTATTAATGTTTTCATCGTTGCTGTAATTTTTAATTAAAAATTACAGTGAAATGCAATGAGATGTTTTTTGAGATAATCTCAACAAACAATACTAATATTTAAAACAAATTAAAAGGCGTTTTTTGAGAAAATTTCAACAAACAATACTAATATTTTTTGAAAAAATTGAAAAAAATTTTTTCAAAAAATTTAAAACAATGGTAAGAAAATCAGAGTTCAGTTCGGAGGGATCGCGTTTGATCCCCGACTCCACTACGACCCACCGTGTACATGCTCGTAAAATCTGTGTGATCCGAAGTTTTATGGTAAGTTGCTGAGCTGTACCATGGGTGCAGGGATCTGGAGAAAATTTCCTTCCCTTTCAGATCTTTGTCTAAATTGAGGAGTTGGCCTTACGAAAAAGTGGTGCTGCCATGTGGTTCTGAGTTAAGACATGTTTTCTCTCTTGCGGTGCTGTTTTGTCAATTGAAAGGCACGCCTTCCTGCCTTAATTTGGAAAAGGCTAATGACTGGTGAGCTTGGTCTGTACAAGTGTCATTAGAAATAACAAAAAATAAAAAATAAACAAATATGATTTAATAGTTTTGCCCAAATTAGATTTGTATTTTTCTGGTAAATGCGTATTTTACGTTTCAAGCACAATGTTGTTTACGTTTGCCGTCATATATTCTGTTTTTCGCTTGTAGATTTTCAGTCAGTTAATTTCACATACATTCAGTTATTTTACCTTTGGTGAGCTTTTTTTAAATTCAGCACAGATCTGATCATTAATCAAGAGTACGAAAACTAAATCCAATTTCATTAAAATTTAAGACAGAAAATTACCATTACAAATTTGAGGAATGATTCAAATTTTTAGAAAAAAAAAAAATAACAAATTGATAACAGAAATACACAAAAAATTTTTTTAAAAGCGAGACAACACAGAGCAAACAGATAACTTTAAGGAAAGATTCGTAAATATTTAAGCATATCAGATTGCTGTAAGACTTGTAAATATGTAAAGCAGTGATATAACATTAATTATTCCTCCATAGCTTTAACCATGAATATGAAAACTTTATGAAGTGTTTTTAAAGAAACTCTTAGAAAACCTATAATACATTTGACTGTTATACTATCAATTTATTCTTTTTTTATTAATAATAATTTTTTTTATTTCATTTGAATTTTGTTTATACACAATCTAATATTATAATTTAATAATAATTTATAAATAATAATTTTTGTTCAATGATAGTTTATAAATAATAATAGTTTATAAATAATAATAGTTTATAAATAATAATAGTTTATAAATAATAATAGTTTATAAATAATAATAGCTTATAAATAATAATAGTTTATATAAAAAAATAAGATTCAACATATGTATCTGAAAAATTTTGTTGGTCCGATTTCGTAATTATTTTTTTTAAACTAAATTATCACAGCTTTGCAATTTTGTAAGATATTACATCTTTTAAATTTTTGTAATAATCTATTCATTATTCAAATTTATATTATGGAGGAAGTTTATGTTTCAATTTCAGATTTAAAATTATTCTATTATATCTAAAATTTGAGTTCTTGATGTTTGAGTCGCTAACTAAAAGAAAGTATACGTCTGAAACGACAAAAGTCGTCCGATTTTGTAACTTTCTATATTAAACTGTCACAGCTTCACAATGATGCAAGATATTATACTTTTTACGTTCCTGAAAGTAATAATCTATTCCTTATTCATAGTCATATTATGGAGACAGCTTCAATTTTAGATATAAAATTATTCTGTTATATCTAAAACTTGAGTTGTTGATATTTGAGTTGTTAACAAAAAGAAAGTCTATGTCTGAACCACTCTTTTTACTCAGATTTATCACTTTGGGTGTTTATGATGGATGGTTGCCTGCAAATAACAATGAAGCCGACGCCTTACAACTAATTAATGTTCTTCTGGACTTATTCTTAACGGGTACTGACAGACAAGGTCGTGATCCTAGTATTCCATTCACAAAGCTATTTTCCTTTTAATATTTTTAACCTCGCCAAATTTCCTGATAATTCTTAGCCACAATCATTTGCACAACCTTTAGATCATTTTTATCAGTTTTATTTTCTAAGGAAAACTGTAAGTGTGATTTTCTAAACGTTTGATTGGAAAATAAACATTTAAATAAAAGTAAAGGCTATTATTATTTGAAAATTTAAAACTCAATTTTATATGGATATTAATTTGAAATTCTATTTCTTTTCTTTATTTTTTCTTTCTTCTTTTTTAAAAAAAAGTTTTTGCAGATTTCTAAAAGAAAATTTAAATGCAACAAATTTAAAATTCAGTTATTAATAAACTGTATGCGTACCACTTTAGCCTATAATTTTCCTCCTTCTTTTATCCACTGGAAAATTCTGTTTTTTAGAATTTTTTGCCAAAATTTTTTTATCCATGTGTCAAAGAGTTGAGATTTTTTCATTAAAAAATATCTTAACATATGCAAGCACAAGATCAGGTGAACATGGTGAATGAGGTAGAATATCACGCTCTAACCGACCAATCTCTGACAATGTTTATCGAGTTGTCCAGGACAAACGAGGTTGTAAATTTTTTGATTAAACATTACATCCTTTCTATTTGTTATTTTCGTGTGTTTTGGGGCAACTACTCACTTTAAAATGGCTAAATGCGATATATATATTTCAGAATTATGTTTTTTTCTTCTTTTTTTTAAAATTTTTTTTTTAATATGTGCGCATGCTATTTGCTTGCAATCATTCTAATGTATTATAAATTGGTCATGCACCACTTAGCAAAAATTGACATGAACTTTCTGGACAAACCAAAAATTTTACAAATTTTTGTAAATTTAAACATATATTTCGCATAGAAAAAATATGCAATTTTTTAAAAGATATTGAAATTAAACTAACTATATTACAAAATATTACAAAAAATTGAAAATAATATGTTATATATATATATATATATATATATATATATATATATATATATTCACCGAAGAGCCATTACATTATGACCACCCTCCATCTATAAGCATGGGCTCGCCCAGGTTTTCATGGTTTCTCGCCCAGGAACAATGTTTTCATTGGGCACATTAGGACCCATAAACCTCATAGAACAATCCCTGACGTCTGTAAGCTACTTGACACGGTTCACCCATTCATGGCAACAGTTTTTCCAGCGGAGGATGGTGTTTACCAACAGGATAATGCACCATGCCATAAGGGTCGAATCGTCTTGGATTGGTTCGAGGAACATTCCAGCGACTTTCAAGTCATGTCTTGGCCCCCAAATTCACCTAACCTTAATCCAATAGAGCATTTGTGGTCCTACTTGGAAAACCAAATTCGTGCTGCCACGCTACCCCCTCGCAATGTGAGGGAATTGCAGGACTAGTTGGTGAGTGCTTGATACCAGATACCTCAGACTACCTATCAGCACCTTGTGGAATCAATGTCACGGCGAGTGCTAGCAATTTTGAGGGCTAAAAGTGGTCCTACATGTTATTAGCAAGGTGGTCATAATGTAATGGCTCTTCGGTGTATATAAAACTGATATAGTTACAGAGAGCGAAAAAAGTTCTTGTTTACTCAAAAATAGAGCTAAAGCTTAAGGCTCTCTTGTCTTAATCTAGAAAAACAGGTTGGTTGCCGCTCTAAAAATCTGATCACATTTGGTAACAATAAAAATTTTCATTGAGTCTGTCAACAACAAAAGTTATACAGAGTGCTTTGTTGACCTATGTTATCAGGACTAGGCTGACACAAAACCAGAGTTATAGGGCCTTTCCAGTGCTAGGTTAAAGAAGAGAAGTAGAACTGGCATACACAGTATGGTTAATGAAGATCATTTAATACAAAACAAATCTTTTGCAAAGAAGGCCTCCTTTTTGTAGATAATGAAAGACCTATTTAATTTTAATAAAATTTAACTATTTTTCTACACGATTGGCAAATTGATTGATGTATTTTTGTAAACGCAGTGGCAGCATTTATATGTCCATGTCACACCAGCTCTTATCTATATCCAGTAAAAAGCGCCGAACTTCATTTTTCATTTTATCGTCGAAGTAAAATGATGAATCTTCTTAATCACAATTAACGTCATTAAATAACATAAAAAAACTAGCTCGTCACATTTCTCCCTTATTCTGTCGTCCATCAAGCTGTTGTTCTCTTACAACAGCTTCAATAGACTATAGAAATGTCGCATGAAGTTTGTGTAACGTTGATAAGATTAGCGTTATCCGTTACGCTAATTCTATTTTCTTCCCTTTAGCAATTATGTAGCAAGTTTTCGAACATGGGCTGTTTAAACCAAAATAGCATTAAAGGAAAATCTTAAAGCTATGCAAAATCTCTCAAATATCATCCCTACACAACCTTATAGTATGAGATTCACTAGACCAGAGAGACATCATATGACATTTGTGTAACGTTGAAAAGATTAGCGTAACCCGTAATGCTATTTCTACTTTTTGACCTTAAGCAATTATTTGGTTGAAGTTTTTGCACATTGGCTGTTTAAACCCAAATAGCATCAGCGGAAAACCGTAAACCTATGTAAAATCTCTCAAATATTATCATTACACAACCGTATAGTATGAGATTCACAAACACTACCATTTATTCTCTAATTTAAAGAAAAACATTCTGTCGAAAGGTGTTTCAGCTTCTTGACGAAGTGAAAGATTTGATTTTACTACTTTTCAAAAACATGGTGGGAAATTAATAGGGCATGGGCATGCACAAATTGTCTCTAAAAGGCTTTAATCTGATAAATAATTATGTAGAAGAAGAAAAACGTTCAATGATCGTTAGATCGTTAACGTTATTTACATCAATGATCGTTAGATCATTGTTATAAAAAAAGAAGGTATTTTTGAACTTCCAGAGGAATTGGAGACCTTACTTTTAGTATTGCCCTCACGTAACCCAATTTCTACTATTTACAGTATCCGTAAATATTATTAAATTTGAACCCAATTGAAATTGGTATCATTGACTTAGTGTTTGAGAGTTAAATTAAACAATGGATAAATAATTTACAGTCATAAAAAGCCTTATATTGAACAAGTAATTTTATTTCGTCACACTTGTTTATAGCTTGCTTGAAATACATCGTAAAATTATTAATACAATTTTAAACTTATAATAGTTTCATCATTTGAAGCCCTAAGGGAAATAACAATTCATGTCCATTTTTCATTAAAATGACGAATGAATCGGTTCTCCCTGAGAGTTATTACTTTGTGAAGATGGGCTACACTGAGGAATAATGGTTCTTTTTAACGAGTTGGGAAGGCTATCAAAGAACATAGAGAAAAAGGCAAGAGTTCTACTGAGGAAGCATTGATTTGAAAGGAATTTCGGGGAAGAAATAGTTCTCGTCCAAACTAATTTTTAAATTTTATTTTTTACTCAGTATCAAAAATTGTAATTTCTGGTTTTAAATTTTTGAGGAAAGTAAATATATGCCTGTGATGTTCATGTATATTCTTATTTTCTGGATTTTAATCGTATATTAGGGGAGAGTGGGGTCAATTGTAAAATTTTTTACTTAACTATTTTTAACTAACCAAAAGTCCAATATATTATTAGTATTAATTGACAGACGAGTAAAGTAGACTATCCTCTACTGGAGAAAAATTAAATACCTTATTTTAAATGTTATTATACTAGTTATTAACAATTTTTGACAGTCGTGCACCTGTTACAATTGTCCCCACTTACGGGGTCAATTGTAACAGTTCATAAATTTAACTAAAACATAGTTAATTATACATATTATCATAGTTGTGATATATTTTTTTATTGATCAAAATAGTAGTGATATTGTAGGAGTAAAAATAATAATGAGCAGAGACCTAAAGGGTTAAACTTTTGACTTTAAGGGGTTAAAAACTTTAATTTATGCTGTGAAAGGTGACAAATAAAATAATGCACATGTAATATAATATAAATGATATAGAAAACTATTGGTGGTTCTTAAAGAGTTATGTAATGGTTTATAAACGTAAGATTATTTATTTTCAGCTGTTACATTCGTCCCTTTACTTATTGTTACAATCGTCTCCAAGACGCCATTTCAGCTTTATTTGTTAAAAACAATGCTAGTTAATTAACAAAACTAATATTTTTTTTTGAAATGTTAATTAAGGTGTCCACTTACATATTCGGTTAATAATTTTTATTTGTTTAAACAAAATTACTTTGTTACAATATAATATTCTAATACCAAAAAAAGTACTTACGTAGCGTGAAAATATCTTTTGTGATGTAACTCTTTCAAAAGTACATAAAAAAGGTTGCCAGCAGGGATGTACGTGTAGATTCATTAAATACACCTTGTGCGCCACCTAGGAACCAAATCTAGAACCCGACACTCGAAAATTTTGCTCTGTTACAATCGTACCCTGTTACAATTGACCCCACTCTCCCCTACCTCCTGAACTATCTCAAACATTTAAATTCGTTTTTTCTCAGAATCAGGTTTCATGAACATAATCCACCCCTCCCTTGATCTTTATTTTCTTTTCTCCTGAAAACATAAGTATTTAATGACAGTTTTGGTTGGTAGTGTAACTTTACTTGTGATCGAAGGTTTGAATTGTTATTGAATTGTTATAATTAGATTTACGAAGATAACCCCTTTTCATTATTCCTGTTAATTTTATGTTTCGAGAAACTCTTGCATCGCTTACAATTTCTAGAATAGTTGTTTCTATTGAAATAATGATGACTTTAACAAAATTGATACATGAGACCCATATACATTTAGTTGATTAGGACTGAATTTGCATTTATTGGAAAATATAATTTGTGAATGATCTATATCATCATCAAGAGCTTCTCGGTTCTGCTGTTAATAAGTCTTGCGTGTGTGATACAGCTTTAATAAAATAAAATTTGCCAAATAATTCCAAACTTCAATAAAAAAATTGAAATATGTGACAATAATAGTTTTTTCTAACATTTTTCCATCGGGAATTTTGCCTTTGTTTTGTTCAATTTTTTTTTCTGTTCTGATGACGCATTAATTTTTCAATAAATTTCGAATTGTATTCCTATTATGAATTTTACTCTTTCAGTAGATTTTATTTTTTGTGTGGACTTTGTTTCTTCATCATTTCTTTTTATCTTCAGTAGATTTAATTTCCCAGATTTATTTCAGTAGGCTTCTTTCTTTTTTTAGAATTTTTTATCTAAAATTTATTTTAAACTAAGTTTTTTTTCCCTCCCTGATTTTTTTTTAAAAATAGAATTTAACAATTTATTGAGGAGCAATATGCTTACAGCAAATATTGTTTTCTGGAAACTATGTGATGTAAACATTGAAAAACATTTTATTCGAAAAAGGGATACGTTTTACTTTTTCCCTAAAGATATATAGCAAATGAAAAAAATATAAAATTGTTGGAATATTGAAATACTTTTGATTGATTAAATCACTTAAATCTAACCCTTTCACTTTAATTTATATTTCTAACTATTAAAATGTTGAAATTTGTTATTCAGGGTCCCCCTGGACTCGTAGGACCACGTGGTCTTAGAGGACCCCCAGGACAAGGAGCGGTAAGTATTCTTTTCTTTATTATCATTGCGAGTAATAGTTCATTTTAATAGCATATTTGGTTTAGAGGATTTGACATAGCAACGGCAAACATGCTCAACGTCCCAAATGAAGATAATTTACAAATATTTTGCAATTTACTGTTAAAAAAACTGTGTCTGAAACTGTCGTAGTTGTTATACCATTTATTATGAAAAAAAAATAAGCAAAATTATTTCTATTAAAATTTATGATATTTATTTATTATTTCTGTTTTTTAAAACCCTCTTTCAAGAGCATAAGTATGTGCATAATTTATTGAAATAGTAATAATTTCAATTTTTTCATTTATAGCCAAAACTAAATACAAATTCGGATCATCCTTTAAGTATAGCCATTTTAGGGTTTTTTCTACAATAAATTACCTCCCTGATAAATGAATTACCTCCCCTTGCAATTCCTCCCTATGTACACCGTATTGAATTACCTCCCTATACCCGCCCAACACTCTAAAAATACTGATATCAACAACAAAATTATATTGTCCTTGGTCCTTAGAATATTGTCCTTTAAGTATAACCATTTCAGGTTTTTTTTTTTTTAATAAATTACCTCCATAAAAATTGGATTACGCCCCCGCGCATTAGGGCTCCTGTTGGAATAAAAATTGCAAAAGTAATGATTTTTGAAGAAAGTTTTTAAAAATCACGCAGTTTTACACAAGAATACTTGTAAAATTTTAAATTAAAAAATTTGAATGGTAAGATGAAATGGAATATTTGTAATCACATTATATTTATATCAAATAATATTTTATCTTTTTTTTTTAGGGTGAGGCGGTTCCTGGACCACCTGGTGAACCTGGTCCTCCTGGACCACCGGTATGAATAAACTTTATTCCATTATTTTATCTAGTCTAAGTGCCTTTAGATTTATGAGAGTTCCAATTAGCGCGTTTAGATCATCATTTGTGGAAATAAATCATCATGGTATTCAACGCGCTGTCATGCAGATTGTTTAACTCGTTCTTTTAAGTGAATAAAATGAAGATACGATTATGCTTGGTAATTTAAGGCAAATGTGAGCCATTTAAGAAATTCGTGACTAAAAACGTTTATTCATAAATTACAATTCTCAAGTATTAATCATTGTATGAATTAATAAAACGGGAATTTTTAATTTAGTAGTTTATTAACTAAAATTACATTGGATTTCATTCAACATAAAATATTTTTTTTTTGAATAAGGCAATGAATTATTAGTAAACAGTTATGTAGAAAAAGTTGATTGCGTTTTGTTGTAATGGGTATTAAAATAGTATATAAGCTTCTAAACTTGCTAACTTTTTAAATTAAGAGTTTCTACTAATCAAAAAACTACTAAATTAAAAGCTTCTATACTTTTAATTTAGTAGTTTATAAACGAAAATTACGTTGGATATTTCGAATAGTAAATATTTTTTTTAATAATTGAATAAGACAATGACTTGTTATTAAATAGTTATGTAGAAAAAGTAAATCGTGTTTTTTATGTGTGTTAAAATAGAATATAAGCTACTAAACTTTAATTTAAGAGTTTAGAAACTGAAATTCGCTAATTTAAATTCTTAACAACTTAAAAATTCACTAATATGAATTTTATACAAATAATATATTTATACAAATACAAGTTGATTTTAAACAAATAATCCTTCCTAATTCGGGTGTGGGGATTTCAAACATAAAATAAATTTTGTTCAGAAAGCTACTCATTTCTTTTTCAAAATCATATTTTTAGTTTATAAAGAACGTATTGGTTTATATACATACAAATATACTTGTCTGCTTTGAAAATAACACTTAAGACAAAAAACTTTAACGTGTTTCCTCACAAACTGAAATGTGTTATAGCCTTTTTCCTACCACTTCTTACGTAGTAGAGAAGTGGGGTAACTTATTGGAAATATGTTATTAAATTGCATAAAAACTTTAGCTTGTAGAGAAAAACCGGTTGCATATTTGAAATCAGCGATGCAAAAATATCCAAGATCCTTTCCAAAATCTCACGCAAAGGGGAAAAAATTGTTTCCAAGTGTAATTTATAAATTATAAAATGTTGTTAATTTTTATTAAACCAAAATGTCTTAAATACCTCTCATATATGCGTATAAATACAGTAGCCATTATTATCATTATTATTATTGTACTCTGTATCGATGTAGTTTTAAGCGAATTCATGTAATTCTTTTAGGGAGAACAAGGCTTGCAAGGAATTCCTGGAGTGTATGGCTTAGCTGGGCAAAAGGTAAAACTATATCTGTATAAACTATATTAATTTTTTAAAAAATTATAGTTTAGCACAATAGTAAATAATTGTCAAATTTTGATCAGTGATATGAAAGAAAATCAAATTTTGAAGTAAGAGTTATGAGAATTATTAATAAAATCACTGCGACGAAAAACATGAAACTAAACTACTTACTGCAGTACTTTAAAAAAAAACTTCAAAAGCGTATTAAAAAATTAAAATTTTGTCATTGAATCTTCTTGCAAATTGCAACAGATCAATACTATTTTCTATAAATTAAGTTCTTTGAAGTTAACAATAAATATTTATTCTTAAACTATCAATGTAATTTTTTAAATACCCTGAAGCTTTTATGAAATAAAAATTTAGCCAATATACTTATACACCGCGGCTCATAAATATTAGAAAACTTGTGTGCTTGTTTTTTTAAAAAAAAAAAAACGAAAGATAAATTGTTTAAATATTATATTGGTTATTTAAACAATCCATTGTTATGATACGTTTAAAAACAGTATGTTTCTTACTCCTCATAATTACAGTTAATTAATGAAATATTTTAAATATTTGTTATACATATTGGTCGAGAAATGGAAGAACACAATTACTACTAATTCATACGTCAAAAATGTTATTTAATTTTCAGCAGAAGATTTAAATTTCTTACTCTAAAATTACCATTGAAATTCATTTAGAAGAACAAAAAAAATTTTCATTTGCACATAAATTTTAGAAAAGCGGTGTAAAACGTGGTAAAGGTTTGTTAATTCGAAATACTTCTACGAAGATAAAAAGATTTACAGATGCTGTTTAACCATTTGTAGCATAATTTTTATTAAACATACTTTTTTCCTAATTTTATATTAATTTAGATCAAAATAAGTGAAAATTATTATACAGTAGAAGTCCATTAGTCCGGCATCCAACAGTCCGGAATGCCCGATAGTCCGGCATCGCTCCGGAAAATTTTTACAATTTTGGTTTTCTCCAAAAGTGTGTCGTTAAAGCAAATAAAAACGCTCGAGAACTATTCAGAAGTTTTCGGGGTAGTTCGGGATCATCCGGAAGCGCTCGGTATTGTTCGGAACTTTTGTGCGTTGTTGTTTTGTGTCCTTTCACATCGCAGTAAACGTAACTTTTGAAATTGTTTATAAAAAAAAGCGATTTTCGTTCTAACTGTACAGTGACCATGTTTTCAAAACCTAAACCTTCGAGTTCAAAAGGAGAGAAACGAAAACACGTAACTCTGACTCTCAATCAGAAACTAGAAATCATCAAACGGCTAGAAAAAGACGAGAATAGAAATGTTTTAATTAATGAGTTTAATATTGGTTCATCAACTATTTATGACATTAAAAAACAAAAAGATGAACTAATGAAGTTTGCTTCTCAGACGGTAACAACTGAAAAATTGACTTCTAGACAAATATTAAAAAAACCAAAACTGGAACAGCTAGATAGTGTATTGTTCAAATGGTTTAGTGTAGTACGTTCTGAAGGAAAGCCGGTAACAGGGCCAATGATTGTTTAAAAGGCAATGAAATTCGGCCAAGATTTAGGAGTTGCTGAAAGTGAATGTAATTAATCTGATGGTTGGCTCAGAAATTTTAAGTTTCGGCATGGAATTCGAAGACTTGATGTAACTGGAGAAACACTTTCAGCAAACCAAAACTCTGCAGAAAAATACAAACACGAGTTTGAGAAAATCGTAGCTGATAATGATTTAACACCTGAACAGATTTACAATGCTGATGAAACAGGGCTATTGTGGCGATGTTTACCAACATCTACACTAGCTGGGGGAAGAGAAAAAACAGCCAAGGGTTTTAAAAAAAAAACAAAGACAGATTAACCATTTTGCTATGTGCTAATGCGTCTGGAAACCCCCGAGTGACCCCTTTTGTGATAGGTAAATCTGCAAAAGCCAGGGCTTTTAAGAATGTTACACACTTGCCTGTCCAATGCGATGCTCAATCAAATGCGTGGATGACTGCCGCCCTCTTTAAAGACTGGTTTTTTCACCACTTTGTGCCTGAGGTCAAGGAATCCTTCAAAAGCCTTGGTCTACCAGAAGATACTAAAGCCATCCTTCTTTTGGACAATTGCAAAGCCCACCCGCCAGTAGATGAGTCAGTTTCTGGAAATATTGTTGCTACTCTGCTCCCACCTAACGTAACATCTTTGATTCAACCCATGGACCAAGGGGTTATTCAAAATTTTAAATGCTTTTATAGAAGATCTTTTATTCAAGGCCTGTTAAATGCCGACTGTGACGTGACTGATTTTCAAAAAAAGTTTACAGTAAAAGATGCCGTCCATGCTATTGCACTGTCTTGGAACCAGGTAAAAATTACAACACTCCAAAAATGCTGGAGAAAACTTTGGCCAGCTGCAAACCCTGCATCTGACCTAACTCTACAGACTGATGAGGAAGAAAACCATCAAGACACTCTGACCAAAGTTTTGGATGTCGTTAGAAGTGCTGACAATCCCTTGAAAAACCTGCCTGAAGATGAGGTAGAGGAGTGGCTTCTAATCGACGAGAATGAGCCTGTTGAACAAGAACTAACCGATGAGGACATTATCAACATTGTAGTAAACCCTCAGCCTACTCAAAATCTTGAAGAAAGTAACTCAGGTGCCGAAACGGAAGAAAAGGAAAAAATCAGCTGGGCAGAAGCTGCAGAATCACTAAATAAGTTTATTTTTATTTTTTTTTTTTTTTTATAACCGTCGTTGAACAGCCGACCCAACTTAATGGGTTTACTGCTACTAATGTTCAACTCCGTAGCCTTGTAATTTTGAACCCAATCCAGAAGACAAGGGAACTCCTGGATCGAGTATTGGGAGAAATTTGCCTTCGTGGAGGACTTTTTGATGGAGCTAACCCGCATTTGCGTTACTTGGAGAGGAAGACCACGAGAACCTCCCACGGTTAGCCTGACGGCAAGGGGACTCTAACCCATGATCCGTCTACCACTGAGGATATTTCACGTCAGCACTGTGGTCAGTGCAAGCCGGATGCGGAATTCGTATCGACTGGGATTCGAACCCGGTTCGCCTCATTGGAAGGCGAACGCTCTATCCCCTGAGCCATCGCGGCTCACTAAATAAGTTTATCTCTTTTGCTGAAGCTAGTACTAGCTACAGTGCTTCAGAAATTATTGATTTCCATATCATTAGAAATAAATTTTATACTAAACGCCAAAAGTCAAGAAAACAAAAAGACATTCGTGACTTTTTTAAATCTAAGTGAAATATGTTTTACAGTACGTTTACATACATTATATGAAATGTAAAATAAACTTTGTTGTATGTATTTGCAGTTTAATTATTTGCAGTTTATTAGTTATACTGTATTTGTAGTTTAATTATTAACCTAATTGTTCTTATAATTACCGCCCGATAGACCGGAATTTTCGGTAGTCCGGCACCGAGCCGGTCCCGAACGTGCCGGATTATCGGACTTCTACCTATATAGCAATTTAATAATTTATGGTTATAAAATAGAGCATAATACACCGGTTTTTTTCTGCATTAAAGGTAAAATTCTCCAAACATGGCTCACTTTTAAATAATAATGACTCAAATTTGCACTTATTTGTAGTTATCTAAGTCTAAGAGGAACAGTTATATATCATTGAAATTTCTTGACATTTTTTAATGATCTATTATAGGGTGAAACTGGAGGACGAGGAGACAGAGGGATACCAGGACGTAGAGGTCTGCCTGTAGGTAACTGGTTTTTACTCCCTGGTTTCAATATTTTTTATTTGTTATATGATGCAATAAAGGTTCTGCTACAATCAATGAATGCAATAAAGGTTCTGCTACAATCAATGAATGCAATAAAGGTTCTGCTACAATCAATAAATGCAATAAAGGTTCTGCTACAGATAACATTTTGGGAAAAAATCATTTAAACATCCGGGCATTCATTATATTATATGCGTTGCATTTGACTCTAAAGGATTATATATATTCATACTTAACAACTTAAAAAATAGTTTAATTATCTTCTTCAAAACTCTTTATGCATTAACTTGCGAAATTAAAACAAGTCTTTCTATAGAGTAATCTACTGAAAAAATATCTTTTATTATATAGTTAAGCATGAAATTGGTATTTTTCTAATGGTAAAGCATAAAGAAAGTAATAAAATGAAGATTGTTATTTGTTGACATGAGGTGGAAAATATCATCAGTTGAGATCAACGTTTTAAGAAAGAGAAAGGTTTAATTACTCAAAATTATTTTTTAGTATACTTCTAGAGTGATTTGTATAAATATATTTTTTAATTTTAAAAAAAAATTTACATTTGATGCATTCTCGTGTATTTGAAAAAAAAAAAAAAACTAGATAAGTTAATAGGTTTATTGCATATTAGTACCACAATTAACAGCTCGCGTCTATGGTCAATCTTGATGAATATAAAAAGCTTTTGTAAAATAACGATAATCTATATATATATTTTTTTTTTGCAAATTATTTTTTCTACTTCTTGATTAGGCGTTGTCACGAAAACAAGACATTACGAAATTAGTTCGATCATTAGTGAGGAGTTGGTGCAAAGTTTTCTTTACAAAATGATAAGACCCATCTAAATTGCCAAAAAAAAAGTATTAGGTCCAATAAACAGTAAAATCGAAATGACTTTAAACCTGTCAATGTTGTAATGATAAAAAAAAATTAAAAAAATAAATAAATAAATAAAAAAAAAAAAACAAGACAGTGTAAAGTTATTTTTTTTCTACTTCTTGATTAGGCGTTGTCACGAAAACAAGACATTACGAAATTAGTTCGATCATTAGTGAGGAGTTGGTGCAAAATTTTCTTTACAAAATGATAAGACCCATCAAAATTGCCAAAAAAAAAAAGTATTAGGTCCAATAAACAGTAAAATCGAAATGACTTTAAACCTGTCAATGTTGTAATGATAAAAAAAAAATTAAAAAAATAAATAAATAAATAAAAAAAAAAAACAAGACAGTGTAAAGTTATTTTTTTTCTACTTCTTGA
Organism: Parasteatoda lunata; assembly: GCA_949128135.1. NCBI lineage: Eukaryota > Metazoa > Arthropoda > Arachnida > Araneae > Theridiidae > Parasteatoda > Parasteatoda lunata. The sequence continues at coordinate 22,010,105 of OX421981.1, read as the reverse complement.
TTAGGCGTTGTCATGAAAACAAGACATTACGAAATTAGTTCGATCATTAGTGAGGAGTTGGTGCAAAATTTTCTTTACAAAATGATAAGACCCATCTAAATTGCCAAAAAAAAAAGTATTAGGTCCAATAAACAGTAAAATCGAAATGACTTTAAACCTGTCAATGTTGTAATGATAAAAAAAAAAATTAAAAAAATAAATAAATAAATAAAAAAAAAAAACAAGACAGTGTAAAGTTATTTTTTTTCTACTTCTTGATTAGGCGTTGTCACGAAAACAAGACATTACGAAATTAGTTCGATCATTAGTGAGGAGTTGGTGCAAAATTTTCTTTACAAAATGATAAGACCCATCTAAATTGCCAAAAAAAAAAGTATTAGGTCCAATAAACAGTAAAATCGAAATGACTTTAAACCTGTCAATGTTGTAATGATAAAAAAAATAAAAAAAAATAAATAAATAAATAAAAAAAAAACAAGACAGTGTAAAGTTATTTTGCACTGTGAACACCTTTACTTATTCTAAATTATTCTCTGAGCCTCGATCAAGCGATTCCCCAAAATAAAAAGACCTGGAAATGGCAATATTCGAAAGCACTCTTTTTTGTGGACACAATCGTGGGAGTTGATGACGAGATTATATAAATTTTTTTTAAGTAGTTTTTAAAAACATTTTATTTATTAATATTTTTTCCTTCTTTTCATCGTTAATTTTCTTTTATTCTCTTTTGCATTTATTGTGTTACATATATATATATATATATGGTGTTCAAGAGGTAAGTTACATCACTCTTCTATGAATAAGGCTATGCGTAAGTTATACAATATACTTAAATAGCATAATACTATTTTTTTTTAAATTGAAACTCTGCTTATAAAGAAGAATATTTATAATTAAATAGCTGAATACCTTATTTTACTATTGTGCATTTAATTTTTAGGGAATAAAAGGTGAGCCTGGTATTGTTGGAAAACCTGGTCTACCAGGTCCACCAGTAAGTATACACTTCATTACATAAATTAGATTACACTGCTTTTAAAGACTACTTTATGTACATCGGGTGTACTAAAAAAAATGACCCACCATTTATAAGTAAACGCAATAAAGCGATAAACGATATGCACGATTTGATGAGCTCTGCTCCGAGAAATTTATTTTCACTATGTTTTGAAATAAGTTACTAAGTTGTTCAAAAGATGGCCCGGCTGTCAAATGTAAAACAACGTTTTCAGGATCATGATTTTTGTATCACAGACACCCCTTTTAAACTGTAAGAAACATTCTTATTGATAATGATAAACTATAATAATATTTGTTGCTAAGATACCCAAAATTAAAATCGCAATTACATATCTACACTCTCATTTCAACACTCGTTAATAAATTTTTGTACAAATTTCATAACATTATCCTAAATATCAATTCTTTAAGTAGTTATTAATAACAGTCTAAAGGGTTAATATGACATAAAATATGTTTCACTAAAAAAAAAAAAAAAGCTTTTCAAAAGAAAATAAATAAAAAAAAAGCTTTCGAGAATTGTATGCTACTATTGATAGATGTAAAAAATGTTTATGAGAAAAAACTAGACAATGAAGGATCGCGATATGAAAGAATTGCGACAAGTAAATGAAAATTACATTTCAGCACTTGTTGATTTATTCTTGCGTGTCGACTTCGCAAAGATCACCTGTCTATAATCTTAACATAATGTTGGTTATTACGTTGTAATCATGTAATCTAAAAGAGGTATTTTTCTCCGATGGAAGTAATTATTTTTTTCTTTTGTTGTGTGGTCAATATTTTGTTTATATTTGAAGTGCCTGAAGAAACCCGCAATAATTGAGTAATAAATAAAATTGTCGTTGTTTCAAAAAATTTTATTTTATTTTGAATATTGTTTCAAGAATGGAATTTAATTTCTGTGCCCCTTTAATTCAGGTACATTTCGAAAAGTTTAGTCTGTTCATTTGTTAATTGTTGTACATTTTCTCAATGTTTAGTCTGTTCTTCAAATGCTATGATGTGAATGCTGTAATGACTTGTGATTCTGCGATGTTTACTCTATTCTTCGAATGTTGTCACATGTTCTAGAGCTTTTAAGCTAATAATATGCTGTTTTTATAACTGTTATGGGTTTGGAATAATTATATTTTAGAACAAATTTTTTGTTGTATTTATACAAATATACTTGATCTATATGTATCTAGATGTATATATACTTGATCTTAAATTAATTCCTGATCTTCTGGGTATTTCAAATTTGAAATTAGTTTTTCTTCTACTACCACATATTTCTTTATTTTTAAAAAATAAAATTTTTAAATTCTTTTTTGTCAAAATGTACAAGTTTATAAATATATATATATATATATATATATATATATATATATATATATATATATATATATATATATATATATATATATATATATATATATATATATATATATATATATATATATATATATATATATATATATATATATATATATATATATATATAACAGAGGGTCGCGTAAATGTTGCTACTAAGTTCTAGGGGAGTTAAAGTACACCATCAGGATTAAAATAGCATAGGAACCCATGCCCGGAATGCCATCATACGCGGCTAGTAGCGCTTTCCTATCATGACCTGCTCAGAAGCTTACGATTGATAATAGAGGAGCACTCCTAGCAGCGTATGACGATATGCGATTTTAATCCTGATGATATGCCCTAACTCCCATTGAAGTTTGTCGAAACATTTATACCACCTCTGTTATGTATATAGCCTTTTTAAATTTGTTCACTTTGACAAAAAATGGACTAAAATTGTAAATTTTTTTAAGAAAACTGTAGCTTGGAGGGAGGAACTGATTGCAGATTTGAGATTAGACATGAGAAAGTATCTAAAATCTGTTAAAAAATCTAATTGAAAAGGAAATAAAATGTCTGCCAGTGTTATTTATGATTGCTAAGTGCTGTCCATTTTTAATCAGCTCCTTCGATGATAATTATAAATATATAAATCATAAAAAAAATCAGAATTTTGTAAAAGTGAAAGGTGTTAGTGAGAGTTAAAAGTTACTCCTACACTGCATTGTTGCAACGCTAAAATGTAACATTATTCGCTGATTTTAATAATTTTTATTCAGGTGAAAAAATTCTTGCCAAATCAGAGATTTTTTTCATAACATTTCTGCCCGATTCAATATCTATATAATTTTTTCGGCTAGGTAATATAGATATTTTTAAATTAAAGTTTTTTTTTGAGTTTTAGTTTATCAAACTTTTAATATAATATTCTAAACTTCATTCAAAAGATTTTGTTTTATATTCAAACATATATTCACTGTAAAAAAAAATTAAAAAAAAAAAAAAATCCGTAAAATTAATTTACCGTTTTAAACCAGCAACTGAGTTGGTTGAGAAAAACTACAAAATTTACGAAGTGATTCCGTAGCTTCAACAGTTTTTTACCTTACCAGAATACGTTTTTTCTGTAAAAATTTCGATATATAACCTAATTGGCTTTTTAATGTAAAAAAAAAAAAAAACAAGTTTTTACTTCGGACTTATATCTGTTGTCTCCACAGACTTTTACCAAATGGGAATAAGTTTCCTCTGTGAAAGTTGTGAAGTAAATCTGTACACACATCAGATGTTAATACTTTATGTCGGTAGAATTGGCATCGACTAATTATCACTGGGTTCGAAGCTGGGTCGCTTTATTGAAAGGCGCGAGCTCTGTTCCCTGAACCACTGAAGTTCAAGCATTTTATGATGATGAAATTATGATAGTGAGAATTCCTCTTCAATATTGTATCTTAGTAGCAATAAAATCGAATCGCAGTTTTATGTACACTATGTTTTAAACCATAAAGTAATTCCTAAAAAGTTAGAGCAAGTATAGAAAATAATCGTTAAATGATTGGAGAAAAAATAAAGTTATATTGTATCAATATGACAATTAAATCTAATCGCAGTTTTATTTATACGATGTTTGAGACCATAAAGTTATACCATAACCATAAACCATAATGCTACCCGGAAGCCATAAACCATAACCATAATGCTAAAAAGTAAGAGCAAGTATAGAAAATAAACGTTAAATGATTGGAGAATAGGTTAAGTTATATTATATCAATATGACAATAAAATGGAATCGCACTTTTATTTATACGGTGTTTAAAACCATAAAATAATTGCTAAAAAATAAGCGAAGTATGGAAAGTAATCGTCAAATAATTGGAGAAAAGGTAAAATTATATTATGGAACGCAAAACTGCGTGGCAGAAATTAGAATTCAACTGACGGTTTTAATCTGTTTGTTTAGGGCCGGGATAGCCTGGTCGGTAGGGTGCTGGGCCCATGTCCGAGAGTTCGTGGGTTCGAACCCCGCCGGCGGAAGACTCTCCGTTTAGTAAAGTGACTGATGCACGTTAAATCTGTCGAGTCGCAAAAGTCCTCCATGTTCCCATAACAAATCAACACCTCTGGGGGTACTGGAATGGAGATCGATCGTTCTCTGATTCAGGTCAAAATTACGATCTGAGGATGAAGGAATGGGTCCGCCCTATAAACGGGTGCGACGTATGTGTGACGTGTGTGTGGCTGAAGTCGGATTCTTGGCCATAGGATGGCGCCACTGAAATAACAAGAAACGCACACTCTGCATTGAATTCGCTCGGTTTCACCAAGCAGGCTTGCCCGCTTGTGGCAAGTGGCATTAGAAACAACAACAACAATCCGTTTGTGATTAGGGTAAAAAATGAAAAAAAAAACATTTTTTCCACAAAACGGCTTCAAACCGTTAAATATACGGAAAAATACCGGGAAAAAAAACAACGTGTTTTTTTTACAGTGTTTCAGTTTAATTAATAATTTATAAAATTTATATGTAACCTTTCAGCAGATCATGAAAAATCTTTCGTATTTCTTAGATCCATTAATGCTAATTTTTCCTAGAGATCCATCATTATTGCTCAAAGTGCAAATTTTTTATTATGTAATTATTAAAATCATTTTGCAATTATTTTAATGTTAATAAGTGCATTGCAATATTAAGCAATTTTCCAAGCAATAAAAATGTAGTTTAAACAACGCAAAGAACTAAAGCTCTCAAAATTTCTTTATTTTTCTAAATAAAATGTGGAAAAATTATTTGTTTTGACTGACTAACACGGTTATTAACATTCTACTTAACTCGGAAAATAAAAAGGTCTTTATAGCCAAAATGTATAAATTACTTTAAGTGTGCCTGTTAAAAGCTCTTGAATGTCTTTATTAAAAATAATCCATCATTTTCTCAAGTTTATTACGCAATATTTACTTTATTTTTTTTAAATTCTATTTAGGGTTCATCGGGCAGAGATGGACTTCCGGGAGTGTCTTCAGACGTACCGTCAATTTCTGTAAATATTTTTAATTTTCTTATTTTAAGTTAATTATACTTTTTGATTAAGATTACTCTTATTTTAAATAAAATTTACAAGTCTTAAACTATTTTTAAAATTTTAAGCATGGAAATAAATATAAAATTACTTTTTTTTTTGTAAATGTTGTGTTTGGGATCATTAGCAGCTGTGAAAATGCTAGAAAAAAAACTGATTTGGAAACAATTATAGTGAATAATTAAATTTATTAATTATTGCATCAATAATAGTCTCCCATAATAGATTTTATATTAGTAGGTTGAATTCATTGGTCTGCAGCGGTTTTTTGTCTAGTAGTTTTTGTCGTATACGTAAATCAAATAAAATAAAATAAGCTGAATTAGGTTTTTTTTTAAAATATTTCTTTTAAACTGTTAGAAAAGATAAAAAAAAATAACTATTTATTCTTGAATTTTGTTATTTTATTTCGAGTTTTAAAATTACTAATTAATACTTATGCATGAATAAGATAAAAAATAATTACGGAATGTGTTTCTTTAAAAATTTCCTCATTCTTTTTTCATTGAATAATTTCCTAAAAATAACCGAAACATTAAATTAACTAGGGTGGCCATTTTAAAGTTTAGAAAGTAACTATTTGTTAAAATAAAAATCCCTAAACTCATGGAACCCCTGAAAATTTTCAACGGAACCCTGAAGTTCCGCGGAATACGTTTTGGTTTATATTCTTGAAATATTATTCATAATATATACACACTAACTTTTTTTCTCACACTCCTCACATAATATCTTTAATTATTTAATCATCAATTCATTACGAGGTGCATGATATGAATATTCAGTAATGTGCTATAATTCATTATTTACAGATAATTTATTCTTATTTGATTATTTCAGGGAGTTCAAGGTCCTCCAGGTGAACAAGGAGAGCCAGGTTCTAAAGGAAAACCGGTAAATGATGATTTTCATATTTTTCAACCTTTCTTTATACTCTGATTTTCATTTAAAAGTCTTTCTAATTTAAACTTGAAAATTTTCACTCGTTAAAAATGTTTATTGCTTTGGTCACTCAATGCGATTAAAAAGTAATTAAATTAATTAATTAATTTTAAAGAAAGTCAAATTAATTTCAAATCACCTCTGAAATTAGAATTAAATTTTTTGAAAAATTATATAAATTTCGCATCACTTTAAATTGTAAGTTGCATAGTAGTAAATGTTTATAACTAGTTAAATTTAAATATTGAGTTTTAAACAAGGTCAGGATAGGCTTAGTGTAGTTTAATAACCATAGTTCTTAAAAATGGTCCTTAAAAATGAATTCAATTAACATGTAAACTGTGTTCATATAATCTTGTAATTATTATTCTAGGGTGAAAAGGGTTCTAGAGGAGATCCTGGATACGAAGGACCACCTGGATCAAAGGTATGGTATATATGTATATAATTATCATATCATAAATTTTTTTATTATGGTCATCCAGTTTTTATGCTGTTTGAATAATTTAAATTAATTATTTAAACAGCTGGAGATTAAGCATCATTTTTATAAATAGACACGTTCTTAGATGAGATTAATATACACATGTAAGATGTTGATACATGAATGAGGACTCGAAAATTATTATTAGGACTCGAAAATAATTCTATCGGGCACTTTCCCTTACATGCCCGATTACGCATATGAATATTTTATCCCAAATACTGTAAAATACTGAATAAGGACCCTAAAAATTATTTGATCAGTATCTCCTTGATGCTGAATACGGTGAATAAACAGCGTCTGAATAGGCATGAGAAAAAAAATCGATTATCCTTGATAAGATCTAAATGTTTTGGAACTAATTGTATAAATAAGAACTTAGCATACTGAGTTAGCTATTTCTTTTTTATTCATCTTATTATGCTTAAATTCCCCCCTCCCATTAACTGTTTATAAGAAAATAATTAAGAGAAAAGTGTATAGTATGGTTTATATATAACTTTTGAAAATGCATGCTTTAATCGATTACACTTCTTCGTTAAAACTAATGCTTTACATTTACTTTTTCAATTTTTATTTTTGCTTAATAATTGTTAATGAAAATTAATATACCCCTGATTTAAGTATTTTAGGTGATATATATATATATATATATATATATATATATTTTTTTTTTTTTTTTTTTTTTTTTTAGGGTGATAAAGGAGACAGAGGGGAACCTGGTTATTCTGGAAGTGATGGACAAAAAGTAAGAGATAAAATTAAATGCTTCTTATTATCACTCACTTATCATTATCACTTATTATTATCTTATTCTCACTATTTAAATGCTTCTTATTTATGAACTAATTATGTTCAATTTGGTGTTTTTTTATAAAAAAAATTTGGATTGTCGCATAAATTATTGAGTTGACTGTTTCAAAGGTAAGTTGTTATATTTTGTGGAGGTATTTCAGTGGCAAAACCTTGACTGCAAATAGTTTAGAGTATAGAAGGAATTTTTGAAGTGATTTCAATTTGAAATAAAAGTAATGTTTAAAAATCTGTTTATTTTGAAGGCTTTATAATGTCGGTTGATATTGATTTTCTATTTTTCTATAATTACCGAATAGTTGCTTTCGTTGAGTCATTTATTTTTGTTGATTGGTATTATTAAAATTAATATTATTTTTATTTCATTGAAGGATTTAAAATGCAAGAAATTTAAATTTATCCCAATGTCTTAACAGCATAAATTTTTCCTGTAATGTTTTTTTCCCTTGTAATATTTAAAATATCCTTTTCAATATTTTAGCATGGCATCCCATTGCTATTGCTATCCTGAATACTGAAAGTTTTCTTTCGTATTCCGTTGCATTGAAGTTATGCACGGTTTTCATAATTTGTCACAAAGCTAAGGCTGCCCAAGATCCATTTTAATACTTTTGCATGGTTTATTTACATGACTGTAATATATATGGTGTGATTTGATATTCCATTGTTTGGTGGGCTTTCACAGCATTCCATTACTATACAGATAGTTTGATTTGATATTCCATTGTATTGTGGGTTTGTACAGTATTCCATTACTATGCAGATAGTGCGATTTGATAGTCCATTGTATTGTGGGTTTTCATAGTATTCCATTACTGTACCGATAGTGTGATTTGTTATTTCATTATATTGTGAGTTTGCACAGAATTCCATTACTATACACATAGTGTGATTTGATATTCCATTGTATTGTGGGTTTGCACAGTATTCTATTACTATACAGAGAGTGTGATTTGGTATTCCGTAGCATTAAAGGTTTGATTGGTATTCTCTAACTTAATACTGAAAATTCGGTTTGAAACTTTCAGAATTTCGTATACTAGAACCAGGATCTTGCATACTTAACTTTATGAAAAATAAAGATAATAAGCTGGATATAAGTCGAATAATAGAAATAAATTATAGAGATAAAACGTTGGATATAAGCTCGATATATGATCCTTATTATGTATAACAACTATATAAAATCTCAGAAGTTTTTTAACAATGAATCGCATAACCAATGATTTGAACAATTAGAAGCACAGAGAATTGCGAAATTATGCGGAAAAAATACACAATCTGTACAACATTAAATCGTGTAAACTTTAACAAAATGCTGTGTTAAAAGATGTTTTCGTATAGATGGAAGGAGATTTCAGTATAATCAAGTTCAAAAAATATTAATTTTCAAGATAATATGGTTCAACTAAGTATCTTATTAAGGCTGCAGTGAATTTGAACGATATTGAGGTTCAGTACGGTTCAGTCCAAAAATTTTCTAACAGTATAGGAATGCACATTTTCTTCAACACTACTTGTAACCTTGAATGGTTGTTTAGTTTTTAACTACCTTAATATGTCTACTGTATAAGGTTACTTAGTTTCGGAAGTATCTTGTTTAATTAATAGAAACTAAAAGAAGGAATAATTGTAACATCCGCCAAGAACTTTTTCCATTTGAGTTACTGCATCAAAATGTGGGTAAAAGATGCTCTAGAAATTTAGCAAAAAATGTAACCCTTAAAAAAAGAGTTAAAGAGGAAGGCATTGGGCTCTTTAAGTGAAAGAGTGTGAAGTTATTTAGCTACTTAATTCTCTTAAGAGTAACTAAGCGTAGTCCTACAATGACCTTAATGAGGTGTCATTAAAAAACGGGTAATGTGACTATACTAATAAGATTCTAAATAAGAAACTTTGTTCATTTTATAATGAATAATTGTAGGTGAAAAAAGGGTTAAACTCATTCTTGTTATGCTTCCTTACGTCAGGCCTACTACATATTTCTAATAAAATTTAGGCCATTATTATATCATTATATTAAATTCTAAGATTAGTGAATTTTACATAAAAAATTACATTTTCGTATAATAATGGAAAATTTATACGACTTAAAATTTGTTAGTTTGCAAGCCAATTTGTTTAAGCCAACTTCATCTTGAAATTTTTATAAAAACATCATGTTTTTTTACTTTCGAATACTATATATATATATATATATATATATATATATATATATACAGAGCAAAATAAATAAATACAAAAAAACCAGAAGAAAATTAAGAAAAACAATAAGTATCATTTATTGTGCATAAGCTGCAAGTAAATAGAACTCATAAGATAAGTTCAAAATGTAGAACTTATTCATTTGAACTTATATATATGTATATTATGTATATATATATATATATATATATATATATATATATATATATATATATATATATATATATATATATATATATATATATATATATATATATATATAAATGAGAGAGAGAGAGGGGATTTGACTGTAAAAAGAAGCTTCTTTTCTGATTTGATTTATTGTTAGACTTCAAGATCTAAAACGGAGAAAAATATTTTTAAAAAAATATATTACTTTTTTAAAATATTTTTTCCACGTAATACTAGCATGATTCGTAAATAATAATATTTTTCAAATTTTAAGATATAAAAATTTTATATTTTACAAAATTTATATTTAACAAGTGTTGTACTTTAAAAGATAAATTATGTTCTACGAATTCCGCTATTTTTTTTTTTTTTATTCATTTATACATTTTTAAAAAATAAATTAGGGTGCAAAAGGAGATGAAGGACGAACTGGAGAAAGTGGATTGCCAGGGGAAAGAGTAAGTTATATTTAAAATTTTTTGAAGAAGTATAAATAGAGCGACGTTTAACAAGATAATGACACTAATGATATAGAATATTAAAATTTATGTAAGCCTTGCCCAAAATCAATTCGGCTTAAAGATGAAGATTACTGTTCGAAACTTATGTTGTTTTCAGAATTTAAATTATTTAAATTTAAGGTAACAATTTTTTAAAGATTTTTCAACTATCACTTTTTGAGACTTTTTCCCTATTATCTCTAAAATCATTTTTTAAAAATTTTTTAAGACTTTTCATTATTTGCTTTTTTATATTTAAGAAAAAGGATAGCCAGGTGAAAGAATTAGTTATATTGAAAATTCTTGACTATGTAGTATAAATGGTGGTAAGTTAATGACACTAAGTGTACCATAAATGTTGTTATAGAATATTAAAATTTATGTAATAAAAGAGCTTTTCCCAAAATCAATCTATCCTGCTAAAAACAAAGATGAGGATTCCAATTCTAAACTTATGTTGATCAGAAATTAAGCTATTACTTCTGCCATTATTTTTAAGTTTTTTGTCGATTAAATCTAGAGATTTTCTTAAAACTCTTCACATTTTACCTTTTTATATTCACCATTTTTCATTAAATTTAGTAGAATTTTTATTAATGATAATGGATATTTTAATTAGCGATAATGACACAAAAGTAATTTTCGGTACTTAGCAAATTGGACAATAGCATATGAATGTAAGAACAAACTTATTTGACTATAAGAACATTTTTGATAACTATCTGTTTGGAACAAAAATAAAACTTAAATTGAATTCCAGAAATTTTATGGACATAAATATTATTAACTTTTTGTCACAGATGGAGCACCAATATCCTTCATATATATATTTTTCTGACACTCAAATTACAAATAAAAATATATTATAAGAAATTTTTTAATAATGAAAAAAAAAACAGTCTATTAGTTACTGAAAAATCTGTTAGATTATCTGAGTTATATTTGTACTAAAATATAAAATTTAATAAAAAAGTAGTTTGAAAAACCTTTATTTCATTCATATTTAAAAATATATCAATAACTGATTTTGCAAATTAAAGAAATTTCAATAACGAATAACTGTTTCTTTTCCATCAAAATACTACAAATAAGTGCATATTTAAAAAAAAATTGAATTGGAATTAAGCCGTGTTTGAATCTTTAATGTAAATTATTTTTAACGAAGTTGCCCTTGACGTAGAAAATGACACCGGCGTTTCATGCTTTATTTCAAAATGCTAAATATATTATTTTTTGCTTATTTTAACCTAAATTAATACCAAGAAATGAAAAATGTATGAAAGATATCTTTAATAGAAATTCTGTCTCAAAGAGTTAAGAAACAAAAGAAAACGATTACCGGAAATGTTGGAAAGAGTAAAATCCAGTCATGGAATGCCGAGCTCATTGAATTTCCCTAGATGTTATTTTTTTAATACGCAATTTCAAGTTTTTTTTTTTTTTTTTTTTTTTTTTTTTTTTTTTTTTTGATTAAGCTCGGAGACACAACAATGTATACAAAAAAATATATAACTGAAACAATATTAAACTTAAAATGAAATTTCGGAACAAAAAACAACATTTCCGGTCAATCTATTCGAAGCATTCATTAATTCTCCACTGTGCCAAATTCTAACATTGATGTAAATGCAAAAATCAATAAATAAAAAAAAAAGATTTACATAAAGGCACCGGCGAGATTCGAACTCACGATCTCCTGTTTACTAGACAGGCGCTTTAACCAACTAAGCCACGGCGCCACCTTTCAAGCGAAAACTAATTTCTGACAACATGGACCAGGAATTTCTTGATCATTTTCGCTTGCATTGAGTTTCCCTAGATTTTTATCTTTTTAAACCGCAATTTTGAGTTTCTTTAGATTAAGCTTGGAGACATTACAATGTATACAAAATATGTATAACAAAGACGATATTAGACTTAAAATGAAATTTCGGAGCAAAACCGAAATTTCCGAAAAATCTATTAGAAGCATTCATTAATTCTTCACTGTGCCAAATTCTGACATTGAGAGAAATGTAAAAATTAATAAAGAAACAGCTTCACTCAGAGTCACCGGCGAGATTCGAATTCACGATCTCCTGTTTACTAGACAGGCGCTTTAACCAACTAAGCCACGGCGCCTCAGAATGCAGGAAAACGGATGAAAACAAATTCCTGACTAATGTAGGATTTTTACCAGGCAATTTTTGATTAGTTTCGTGTGCATTGAATTTCGCTTGCTGTTATCTTTTTCTAATGCAATGTTAAGTTTGTTCACATTAAGCATGGAAACAATAAAATGTATACAAAAAATATGTACCAACGACAATTTTTAACTCAAACTAAAAAAAGTTTTTATATAAAATGCTTATGCTACGCATGTTATCATTTCTTTATAACATTATGACGTGCATTGAAATACATGTAAATACTCTATTTTACAGGGATTTCCTGGTGTTCCTGGACTACGAGGAGAACCGGGACTTGTTGGATTCCCAGTAAGTTTCTTAAATAAGTTTAAAATCCTTATATACATAAAAAATATAAGCGATGCTCTCATGCTGTTTCGATCTTCATTTATCAATGCAAACAAAAACATGTAATATATATGTTTTTGTTATACTAGGGACCAGCAGGACCTGGAGGACCACCTGGCATATCTGGATCACGAGGTGAAAAGGTATTTATTCACGTATTTTAAATATGCATTGCGCCATATTTTTAATTTCCTTATTATCTAATTAATATATAAGTTACGGTTAAAAGTAATAAATCTGGATATCATTTATAATAACCGGCGATTAATCGCTTTTTTTTTTTGATAAATATGATAAATTATGTCCCATTTACCAGTTATTCTTAATAATTGCCGATAAAGTTTGAATTTTTAATAATTACTTTGATAATTCCCAATCAAATCATAATTTAATTTTTAATGTTGTAATTTTTATTGTCATAATTAAATGTCGTAATTTTTATTCATCTATGGGCTAAACTATAACTCTGCCCGTGAGAGATTAGAAAAGTTAAGAAAATAAAGGAAAATGCGGCTTTACACTTATGTTTTAATTTAAAATAATAGCTTTAAAAGTTCGATTTTATTTTTTCATATATCATCATATCTATTGATGAATGAAAATTTTCGAACTCTTGAGTTCATAAATTTTAATATTGTTGCAAAAAATTAATGAAAATATTAGTGTATGGATTACGGCTATTATACACCGAAGAGCCATTACATTATGACCACCCTGCTAATAACATGTAGGACCACCTTTATCCCTCAAAACTGCTAGCACCCGCCGTGGCATTGATTCCACAAGGTGCTGATAGGTTGTCTGAGGTATCTGGTACCAAGCGCTCACCAACTGATCCTGCAATTCCCTCACGTAGCGAGGGGGTAGCGTGGCAGCACGAATTTGGTTTTCCAAGTAGGACCACAAATGCTCTATTGGATTAAGGTTAGGTGAACTTGGGAGCCAAGACATGACTTGAAAGTCGCTGGAATGTTCCTCGAACAAATCCATGACGATTCGACCCTTATGACATGGTGCATTATCTTGTTGGTAAACACCATCCCCCGCAGAAAAAACTGTTGCCATGAATGGGTGAACCTGGTCTGCAACTATGTTCAAGTAGCTTACAGTCGTCAGGGATTGTTCTATGATTATTATGGGTCCTAATGTGCCCCATGACAACATTGCCCACACCATACTACCCCCGCCACCGGGTTATAGCCCATTGTTATAGATGGAGGGTGGTCATAATGCAATGGCTCTTCGGTGTATATAATCGCTGTTTATTATTTTTAAAAATCGAATTATTGAAAGGAAGAGAGTGCCTTTGTCCGTTTAATCTACTCTAGTGTTTTTTAAGATTAAGTGTAACTGCCTGGTGCATATTTGCCCTCTTTAACTTAAACTGATTTTTTTAAAGGATAAATGCCACTATTCGGTATGCAATTTGCCGAGTATACCCTATCTTGATGTTTTTAAAAGTTAAATGCCACTATCCGGTTTACTGAATACACTGATGCTTATTCAGATTAAGTGCCACTGCCCGGTAAACCCTCGTGCTGATGTTTATTTAGGTTAAATGCCACTGCCCGGTATACTCTGCACTGATGCGTCTTTTCTAAGGTTAAGTGCCTTAAAAAACCAAAAAATGTAAAAAGTATAAAAAAAAAAAGAATGAACACTTTCTAGCCTAAAGTATTCGTGCAAACAAATTACCAACGTACACAAAAAGCGCGGACGTCTTCATCTTAAGTATATCAGAAACTAACATTATCTGTTTGCATGGAACATTACCGTGATGCATGAGAATAAAAAATCTCAAACCAAATGCGTTCAAAATCATTAAATTGACCTAACTTTAATGGTACTTGTTAATAGTAACCTGTAAATGTGATGAATTGTGATAAATTATTTATTTCTACCGACTTACTTTGTTATTATTAATAATAACTGGTGATTGTTAATAATAATTTATTAATTACATTGACAGTGACATAGATAATATTTTTTTACTGTTTTGCCTTGTTAATTAATTACATTCACAGTAACATAGATAATATTTTATGTCATTTTAACTTGTAGTTTAATAACATTCATCGCAACGTAGATAATATTTTTTACTGTTTTGCCTTGTAGTTTAATTACATTGATGGTAACATAGATAATATCTGTCACCATTTTGTCTTATAGGGTGATCAGGGAGAACCTGGGCTTCCTGGATCAGTAGCTCAAGCTGGAGACCCTGTAAGTTACAATGCTCTGAAAAAAATAAAATTTTTAGAAAGGAATTTCATTTTAAATTATATCCTGAAATTATTAAATAACTTAGTTAACAATTGAGGATTCACTAAATAAGTCAAACATGGAATATTTATCGTTCTTTGTTTGACGAGATATTGTGAAAAAAAAGTAAGCTCAATAAATTGGAAATATTTTTTTTACTATTTAAATATATTTTTAGATATTTTTGAAACTAAATTATCATTCATGGATTTCAAATTATGAATTAATAATAAAAAAAGAAAACATTCCAAGTGCACAGCTGCTTTAAAAATTGTCTCCATTCAATATCATTTTATTCATGGAGAAAAAAGGCTGAATATCCTTATAAAAACAAAATCAATATTTAAAATTTAATTTTTGCAGTAATTTTCTGAATAATAAACATTTAGAGGCAAAAAATCTACATAAAATTGGTTTCATGTTGTATTCTGAATTGAATAAATCAAAATCGATCAAAACTGAATAAAATAATTAAAACCATGAAATAGAAAAAGTAAAAAGTCGAAGCAACTGTCTTGAAAGTTATATTCCGTATAGTATCACCATAACGCAGAGCTGAATTCTTTTTATATAGAATAGGACAAATTAAAGAGGATACATTATAGCATTAAAATATATAAATTTTTATTATTTTATTCATTGACGGGTGTTCTTATTTAGAGGCAAGCTAGCAACTAAAAAATGAGAGTTGAATTTTTAGTCGTGCACCATAATATAAATCCATTTAATGTAAGAAGATTAATAATGGCAGCTGTTTTAATGCTATAAAAACACGTCTTCGGAACGAAAATGTAGAAATAAATTACTGTCTCAACTCTGAGAATGCAACGGTCCTCGGTTCCCAGTAGAACACTGAAGTTAAGCGTCACTGGCTGCCGTCAGTAAGCGGGTGGGTGAACACTTTGATCCTCCTGCTTAGGAACCGAGGGCGCGAGGTATCAGTTTTCGTTAAACTGTTCTAGCGTAAAGTGCTAGCGCAAAAGTCGTCGGACTACCAAAGCAGGGGAGAGGATCAAAATTGCGAGGGTATGACTTCGGAGGGCATGACTTTTCCAGACCGTCGCCATTAGCCCATTATGCAGCTCTACTGTGACGTAAATAAAGTTATTACCTACCTACCTGAGAATGCAGCGAAACAGCTATATACTCTTAGCTACTAACACTTGCAATAAAACTTACTTCTTTTGCCAATGAAAATAAAGAACCTCATACTCGTATAAGAATTTTTAAATATTTTTTTATAATTATAGGGAACACCAGGACCTCCAGGACCACCTGGTGAAAGTGGAACTGATGGAACCAAGGTATTTTTGCCACATATTTAATGCAAAAAATCTTCTATTTACAAAAACCTCCCAAATCTATCCTAATATAAGTAAAAAGTGAACTTTTATAATATGCGAAATAATATTTAAAATTTCTTTTTATTCACCAGCTAAATACTGACTAAAACTCAAATGGATTATAGGGGATAAAAACAATACCGACAGCAAATATTTCTAATAACTTGACCCCTAACAGTGAGTTTTATGCATAGGGTGTTCTTTAATTACCACCCCTTCATTATATATCCCTGTTGAAATTGAAGTAAAAAATATGCATATCTATGATTATTAAAGTAAGGAAAAAATGAAATCGTAATCAGAATTGATGGATCACTGTAAAATCAGGCAGGGTTAAAAACACCAAACGCTTTCAGTAATCTCAGACAAACAATTTTTGATTATTTTAATCCCACTATCGTCGTTAATGATTCGTCAAGGTCTGTTAATGATCTTGTTATTTTTCAAAAAAAATTTATTAATTTTATACTCCTAATGAGTGTATTTTTTCATTTCATTGTTGAAAATAGTTTGATAA